>JAVQJL010072191.1:0-24645 GCA_036024295.1 Nannoperca obscura | reverse complement strand
CTATCTATCTATCTATCTATCTATCTATCTATCTATCTATCTATCTATCTATCTATCTATCTATCTATCTATCTATCTATCTATCTATCTATCTATCTATCTATCTATCTATCTGTCACGCTCTATCTGTCACGCTCTATCTGATTCATTTTCAAAGCTCAATAGCAAGTCATCCTTCAAACGAACCCCACTGGAGATAAGTCCTTAAATATAACTTACAGTAAATCATCCCTGAAATATAATTATTTTTTCCAATAAAAAAAATGTAGATATGTCCGACTGAGCACATAATCTTGATCCAGAATTTTGATTTAGGCTGCAGCTAGTGTTTTCTGAGGGTGCACTCTGTTTCCGTATGCGCTTCAAGTCAAAAGGCACAGAAGCTAAGACCTAAGATCTCTGCATGTACAATCTGCTGGGAATCTGTCATTTGGCAATCCCTTTTTATCTACACAGTTGGTTTGTGTGCGAGTGTGAGTAAGTCTTGGTGTGTGTGTGTGTGTGTTTCCGTGCACGTGTGTGTATGTGGTGGCCTCATATCAAGCATTGAATCACCATCTCTCTCCCACTCCCTCTATCTTTGTGTTCCCCTGGTCGCCCATTTGTTGTCAGCTTCGTAAGGACGTGCATATCCATATTCTGCAGTCAAAAGCCACGTCCGCAAACAAACAACAAACAACAAACAAAAATGAATGTCTTCCTGTAAAAACATCGCTTTAGGCCTTGATTAAATAGAAATCTCTGCTGTTGAGTGCTTTGCTAGTAACAGAAAGCTCAAAGGGCACCACAATGGTTTCATCATTGTTGTTTCTATGAAACTATCTAATTAGAGCTACATAGTTAATCTACAATGATAACATGATAGTTTCTTTTTTTAAAGGATGAGAATCTCATACGTAGACTGTAGCTTTGAAGTTGTTTCATTGTATGATTTCATTGCATAATCTAAAAGTCAAATCAAAAGTTGAGATATTTTCACCGGAGTGCTCCCAAAAGGCACTTTTACTAATGCTTACTACATGACCATGGTCTCTGTAGTTGAATTTGTCCTCAAACCCTACATGATTGTTCTTATTTCTCGAAGTATGCATCCCTCAATTAAGAAATTAACAATTAAAATTCACCATTTTGTGTGTGTTTGCATGTGTGTGCACATATGTGCTTGGCTCAAAGGCCGACAGCTAGAAAGGGAATCATCATCCACATGACAGAGAGACTTGCAGTCATTGTTCTTTATTTTTGTCTTGTTGCATGTCACCCATGTCCCACTTTTGAAACAAATGTATCATAATGTTCTGTGCCTTTTTCTTCAATGTGGAATGATTCTCAGGCTGAGCCAAATGATTAAATATAAATGGGATGTCAACTATCTGTCAAAACACAACAAAAACATCATGCAACGTGGAGTTTTGCTTTGAATGTGTGCGTAAGGCTTCCTTGTGAAGGCTTGTCAGAGGAGAAGTTAGCATAGTTTGTCTCTTTTCTGAATTTCTGTAGAGTGGATAGAAGAATGACAGTCTCCCGGCCGCGGGCCAAACCGAACCTTTCAATCTTGGCTCTGCAGGGACTGACCACTCAACTCTGCCAGCCAAGTACTGTACACCGAATGCCGCAGTAACCTTGACAGGAGCTAACCTCTGCAATTATAATCCCTATTTTCTGATGTATCAGTGCTCTTCTTTTTTGTTTTTTTGCTTAGTCCATGCTGTAGAGTAGCCCAGCTTTAATAAGTTTCAACACCAGGCCTCACAATCCCTATTCCCATCCCAAACCCTGCTCCTATCCTTAGCTTTATGATAAGCCCTTTCTTCTATTCTGATCCTACCTTTGTACTCCCATAACCCCTATTCACATCCCAAGATATATCCCTATCTCTACAGATATCTCCATTCCCTCTCTTATCCTTACCCCAAGGCCCATCCTCTCCAGGCACAGTCCAGTGTAAACTCGTGCCTACAGTAGCCTGTCCACCCTGTGCCCTGGCTGTCAGCTTTCCAGGCAGGCTGCGTTGACAAGGGGAGGCCACTAGGGCTGTCTGTCATGGGGTTATTCTCGGGGCGGAGACGGTTCAGCTGATTCGCTGACACCGGTTGGCGTGTGCGGGGGCTGGAAGGGCGGGCATTTGGCGGGGATTTACAACGTGTGTGTGTGTGTGTGTGTGTACGTGTGTGCATTTGGCGGGGAGCTACCAGGGGTTAGCCTTGCCAGATGACAGGTATGAGGGAGGCGGGGAGAGAGACTCGGGAGGCAAAAAAGAAAGAAACACAGGGCTGGCCTCATCGACACACCTAAACACACACGTAGACATGCTCACACATACATGGCCAGTTGAAGGACAATGAACAGGGTTTCAGACCTCAGCAACACAGCTGGGAATAAATGCCCTCAAGAGAGATATGTTTTAATTAGAGAGCAAAGAGTATAAAATGCTGGACACCATGTAAACCATTTTAAGACCAAGTTTAACTTTTGTAAGTTCTCTCTCTGCCTCCTGTAGCAGTGGTTTACACTATAATATGCAAGTTTCTTATTATTCCTATTTTTTTTCTCCAACGTTTTCACAATTGCCGTAGCTAGAAATCAAACACTGTCACATCTTTTTCTTTAGAAAGTGTGTTGATGATGTGTGAGTCTTTGTGGGGGGCATTTTATTCTTCATTTGTTCTGCTGTGACACAATCAGCCTATCTTTTCTGTATTCCGATGTGTTCAGTAAATTCAGCAAATTGCCTTTGCGGCTTATACAGTCAAAACATAAAACACATTGTGTGTTTCATTATAAGTTCCCCACAATGTATGTTCCTGATAATGATATTGTCTGTATATTACAATGGCAGCAAAATCTTGCCACATGAAACTAACTTCATGGCAAGATACCACTGGTGGTAAGTCTATGGTCATTTTTGCAGCAACACTGTGGATTGGTCGTGTGTCAGTGTGCAGTATGTATGTCCTTTTGTTCACTGCTGTTGGTCTATATGATCTGAATGCCATCCTAGGACAGTCAGAGACTCTTGTCTGGTATCTGGGGATCTAAGGACTTATATTCAAGTTATATGGTGTGTTGGCTCTGATATACTTCACTGCAGAGTGCCTGATCAATTCTGATAAAAGTAAGAGAGGTTTACTGAAACTATATGTATTTAAAACTACTGTATTCTGTGTGTCTGTGTGTGTGTGTGTGTGTGTGTGTGTGTGTGTGTGTGTGAAGTTGGGATAATCCCTTGATCTCCATCAGAAGGTCCCAGCGACATGCCAATGCTGACTTTGGACACAGGAGCCAGGACAAACCAGGCGCCAAGGCAGCCCCGTTCCACTCATGTGGTGCCAGCACTGTGGGCCTTAAACAAACAGGGTCAGACACAAAGACAAAGGAATGACATGGATCCACTGGAATCTCGGTCAAGTCTTCAGATTTGTTCTGTTCATAAATCTGTCACACAGGCATATTCACAGCAGCTGGGGGGTCGTTATCCAAGCAGAGATATGCCGCTTTGTTTGCTTTTTACAACTTAAAAGTGGCCTTCAGTATCTTTTTTGTGATCACTTCTTGTTAGTTCTACATAGAAAAGACTTGGCTGCATTTGAAGTTTTCTCTTACTTGTACTGCCTGTCATTGAAATTACAATATGCCTTGGCATTCTTTGATAATTTCTAGCTGGTAGCCTCTCATACTCAACTCACTCGATAATGTCTTCTCTGCACTTACCTTGGACCTCAATTATCATCTTGAGAGTTTCTAAATCTTACATTAGATGAATGGCAATTGACTCTTTTCTGTTTCCTATAATAGAAGCAGCATCCTGACACTGCAAATGAGATAGAGTTCAGACATTAGTATTCTGTTAATTTGACCCAAGGTGCCTCTATGCAATCAGATCTGAAGCCAAAGCACTTAGCCTATGCTAAGGATTAATGACGGCCATCTAAAACAATTTGGGAGCCAATCAGTTGAACTGAGGAGGGTAAATCTAATATGATAATTTATCTGCATCAACGCGACTTGCCTGGCAGGGAGGAGTATGCTAATTGTGCGACCCTTACCTAGTGACTGGATGCACACAGCTGGGTGTGCTGGCTCTGGCTCTCCTATTAGAGAACTTTGAGGGACTTTGGAGTTTGCTGAAGCGAGTTCTCCTTGGAGGGTGATGGGAAGTGAACCCCGCCGCTTCACACTGAGCTCAGCCCTGCTCCCCTCAACCCCTCCATTCCAATTTCCATAATGTGCCCGCCTCCAATGACATGACAGCAAGGCGCAAATAAGTGTCTATATTGGTATCAGATGGAGATGTAGAGGACAGGGGTTTTAATATGGTTGGAAGGCCTCCCCAAGGGACCATTTTTGCCACTACAGAACATCAGTTACACAGTTACAACAATAGTCTCTTAATTGATTCGTTTAATTAGCCGGAGATGGAGCTAGCGCCACAGCCTGTCATCATGTATAATAGGGGGTCTCCTCGGCAGCCTGCATGGCCAGCCTCTTACCCCACACCAGTCAGACTTCCATTAAAGTGTAATTATATGTAAATGAAAACTACATAAAACCTCTTCTCAAGTTGACCACTGAAACAATCTGGGCTTTCAGTGCCTCTTCTTTTCTTCTTCTCTGGTTTTACTGATGAAAAGAGAACCAGACCAGACGTTTATATACTTTACATGGAATCTTTTGCCCTACTTGTGAAAGACAAGCAATTAATCAGTGCTTTTGATGGGGAGGTAACTCTGTAAATCAGTTGCCAGCTTTGTATTGTAGAGAGTGAGTGCACTTGGGTGAGTTGGGGGTTGGAAGGGAGAGTGGGGATCAGGGGGCCTGTATGGGGGTATGTAAGAGTTTCTATTTAAACTGATGCCTCTCAACAAAAACAGCCACCCTTTCAAATCCTATGCACCCACGGCCCCTCCCCTCTCCCTGTTGTTTACCACAGGCCCAACTTCACAAGCCCTCTTGGTATGAAGTTGGAGCCACAGAGCTAAGAGCAGGGGAGTGATTACAACTTCCTTCAGTGTGAATGGTGCAGATGTCGGCCTGGCCTCAGTGAAGCAGAACAATGCCCTCAAAGGCGTCTGGACACAATGGGCCTTTCTCCTCCGCCGGAGATGTCTCTCTATAGCAGCTTGCTGCGCGGGGATGCTAAGCAGGTGGCACACAGAGAGACAGAGACGGGCCCGGCCCTTTCAAGTTCCCTCGGCTGAAAAGCATCAGTGGGTACATTCGTGGAGGAGTCGCTGTGGATTGCTTCTGTGGTCAGTCTGGGCATTAGCGTCTGGAGGTGTCATTTAGCCGTGGATTAGTCAGGCTGCCTGTTCACTGGGGATTTTCTCCCATTGATGGGCCACTGAGAGGAGCTGGGATTGATGCTCTCTGGCGTCTTGCTCTCTGATCTGCCACGGCTTGGTCGAAGATTGAGAGCTCTTTCGCTCTCATATGAGGAAGTTACAAAGCCCCCCTTCACACTGAACCCATCGCTAACTCTCCCTCCTCCTCCACCAAATTTTGAATAAGACATTCTGAAAGTAAAATTTTATTTGTATGTTTGAAGCAATGTCTTAAATGACATAATATTTGTTAAATGTGTATAGATTACATCTATGCATTTTTAATAATATTCAACATATGATTTATACTTATATGTGTGTGTGGTTTACAAATGTATGTACTGTACTTGTTACGGGCATCTGCTTGATTATGTTTACCAAACCACGTGTTTGTGTATTAAAATGGAAGCACCCTGCTCTTATGGATTTGCAGATTTAATTATGACAGCACGAGCGTCCCACTGTGTGTTTACCACAAAGAGTCCCTCTCTATGGAGCTGAATAATTTGCTCTCCACTTCCCCAACTGTGTGGCATTACTGTGGTTTCCCTGGGCCCAGTGGAGAGCAGTGGGGACCAAATGAAGAAGAGTCACCTGGCGTCTCCTTCCAAGGTCTCGCGGAGTTAACATGTAATGAATAAATTAATATCTAATGAAGGATAAGGCCACTAATACGCTCACCCTGCACTCATGGCATCAGGGAAGATAGAGACTAAATACTGCAGTGGAGGATGTGAATTGACAAACAACATCAAAAGAAAGAGTGGTGCTAAATACTTTGTGTGCTCTCCTACTGTGCTCATTTGAGCAGAGGTTAATGTCATCTGTACTTTCCTTCTTTTGTCTTATTTTTGTTTTCATCTAGTGCAGTTCACGCTGGAACTGTGCTTTCATCACAGTGTGGACTGATTAAAGATTTTTGACTCTTGTAAGTAATCTTTTTTTCCAAAATAATTGTTTTAAAATAGTGAGTAGTGATTTCTATCACTTTTTTTGGTTGTGTTTTGTCTTTCAGACTGCAAAGAGCCTTGTATTAATTGGGGCGAACCCGAGGCCTGCTTTTAAATGATGAACATTCACACATCATTTTCCACTTTAATGTGTCTTTCTTGCTCGTTCCTGCTCTGCGCAATTGCTACTACTGAAAAACCACCTCAACATCCCTGTGTTTCTGGCGTGTGCACAGTACAGTATGGCGTCTGGTGTATGATGGTGGCAAAACAATGTGCCTGCAGATTTACCTTTCTTTTATCTTTTGTCATTGAAGGATTTAATGCGTCATTGGCACACGTGCAAGCCGAGTCCTGCTGGGCTGTTGCTAATGTCGAGGCCCCCTTGTGAGAGTACATTATCTCTGAGCCTTCCTATTATTCTGGAACAGTATTGACTTCTAATGTGCCTATCTACACGTCCCCGGATCTCTAACGTCATTATGAAGCGAACTAACAATCCATTATTCTCATCGCTTGTCATTACTGCAAGCAATACTCCATTAGTTTGAGTTCTCTTGTTTGGTTCTCTTAATTTACATGAACGACAATGTGTTGTCCAACAAATACTGACGCAAAACCTATCTGCACAAAGATTGTGGGAGTTCAGTGGTAACATATTTTTTCTATTGTTCGGTTTGTTAGAAATGAAAAGAGAGCTTAGACGCACCAAAACTTTGTTTCAGATTGCAAAACAGCAAATACAAGCTCCACACATTATAATATGTTCTCACACCTTCTCAAACAATTGACAAAATCACATAGGGGTGTCTAAAGAAGACAATGCTAATAAATAAAAAAAGAATAATGAATCTAAATCTAACAATTACATTGTTTTTGTCTGTTTACTGTTCCACATCTTGCCTTATATTTAAACCAGGACATAGATTCCCATGTCCATAGCACCTACTGTAATATTCCCCATGGCCAAGCATCCTAGATAAAAATAAAGCTTCCCCCCTTGGAAGATATGATAACATGGTCCCTTTATATGTGACTTCATACTGAGTCAAAGGTTTGTACTTCTTTATATTCTCACACAGTGGATGAGCCAAAACAGCAAAGACTGATTTTTCTCAACATTTGAAAATATTGTGTGCACTTGTGTTAAATGTTCTTCAAACTATGTTTTCCATGTGAAAAGAACTAGAAATCATTAAAAACTGAATGCATTTGATGTTTTGATAATTGTATCACTGCATTCGTTGTTTTAAGGCTATTGGCAGAAGTGCACATGAATAATAGAGAAAAGCTGTATTATTTCATATGAATGGAGGTGGCAGGGGAAACTAATCAAATAGACCAATCAGTGTCTGCGCTGAATGTAAACAGTCTAGTTGCCAGAGGTGAGACATATTAACCTCCACCCTGAATGAAACATATTTTTAGCCCTAGTGAGCATTCAGACTGTACTTTGATCCAGTGCCTGTGCACAGAGAAAATCAGTGCTGATCTGCACGTTAGTCGACTCCTCAGAGGAAATACCAGAGCTTTCTCTGGCCATAGTGCAAAATACAGTAAATTAAGAAGTTTGAAGAGAGGAAGGGGGCGGGTTAGAGCAATGCCTAGTGTAGTTGATCATTTTAACAATTTTAGTTTTTGCACTGTGCATAGTGGGAGAAGCATTTGCACTGGTAACATAGACTTACAGAATTTACACAATTCATTTAGTTTTTATTTAGAATTCTTGAAATGTGGCTTTTCCTTTCTTTGTTATCCCTTTCCTTGTTCAATGTCTCTCACGAGTCCTGGGTTTGCAGATTGGGATCTTGCTGCAGCCTAAAGGCATGGCATCACAGTGTCAGCTAATGATCACAAGCTGACAGACCAACCTATTTTCTTAGCCAGAACCTTGTAATCATGATGTCAGCACGATCACATCAAAACCAGGGGGAAGCAAAAACTAACTAGGATCATTATATTGGAAAACATCTGAAACAGCATGTGCCTGATGAACATAGCCTTATTGTTTAATGTGTCAACATAAATGATTAAAATAAAATAATTTTCAAATAAAACAAACAATTGTGGTTAACACTGGGAATTGGGAGAAACATAATAAATAAAGTTGATTGAAATGTAATTATATCGATTTAATTATTATTATTATTATTTTTTACATTTCTGGATTATGATGTTTATCCTGAATTAACCTACACACAGTAAATGAGATGTCAGTCATGTGTTTCTGAGCCTCTGAAATGATGCCTGTAATAAGCCTGATGGGCCTGTGATATGCCATAGACTTATTCCAGAGAAGCACGCCAAAAGGAACGATCTGTAAGTGCAATTAGATTCCCTGATATTGAGTGTTAAAGTGAGCTCTCCTTCTCCACGGGAGTCAAGGGAAGCACGTGTACTGTACCTCTATCTCAGATTACACAGATAATACTCGGTTACAATGCTGTTAGCAGCAGCGGTGAAAACACGGTCTTCATATAGATACATATTTTTGTAAAGCATGCATCATCACCTCTATTAACGTTCACGGCAGTATGATATATTTTATTGAAGTGTAATAAAATAAACGCTTTATTTATATTTGGTTAAATTTTAGGGCATATTCTGTCTGCAGTAAATGCAATGTGTTGCCTCAGAACCATGGATTATTTACTAATTATTATTAAAGTTCAGGTTTGAGATTTGTACTTGTCTGGAAGTGATGTTTTGTTTTCTTTCTTTGTAGAGCGGCAGGTGCATGTTCTCTCACCATAAATCTGTAGGATTTATGAGCAGAAACCTCAACACCACACCAAAAACAACAAAACATGTCACTGTTCTACCTATTCTTATGCCGTGTTTTTGCAATGACATCACTGACCACTGACTGATTCATTGCTCTAATGGTCCATTCTTAGGCAAGAGGGCATTGTAAGGTCACGACCTTGAGGATAGAGGAAATGGTTGCAATAAGCAGGGGGTCATCCTTCTGCTGATTCTGTGGTGTAACCACCCCTGCGTCGCCTGTGACCAACTTACTGTCCGTCTAACAGGCACTGGTAGGAGAACAGCAAGAGGTCCAGTCCCCTGTGCTTCACTAAACAGCTTGGCCCAGGAGAACAATAAAACAGTGTCAGTTTCTACAGGAAAATGAGACAAAGTGAAAGAGGAAACAATTCATCCACAACAGGACACACGGCCGTGGAGGATAACCTGCCTTCAAAGATGCTGCGGTTGCGTATCAGAATAGTTTGGAGGTGGCGCACTTCAAAAGGCTTGGTGCGGCTCCCATACTGAGTCGTTTTTCCTGCTATTCTTGTGGGTTGGTTTTGGGTTGCTATAAGTAGCCGGCATCCTGTCCCTCTGTGGTCTCAGGTGGATAGGTTTTGTTTTTGTAGCTGCGGCCAGGCCTTTAATGGCTCTCTGTGCTTCCACTGCTTCAGTTGGCAGTGCAGATTGGCTTGTTAGCAATGCACACATATATCATACTAGAGACCTGCCAAACGCCTGTGTAAGTCACAGTGGTGTAGTGGGGTCTAATTAGGACAGATGATTTTATTATGTTATGCTGTTGCGACAGTCTAGCGTCTAGCATTTTCAAGACAAAAAATATGCAACTGAACAACAAGCTTACCACAAACCAAGAGGACAAAAACAACAACATGATGTTATGATCTATATTTTAGCAGTTAGCAGTGCATTCATAAACCCTCATCTTCAGTGACAAAGATCATGCTTTTCAAGACTGTTCCTTACATATGGTCAGTCTTGGTGCTACTAGTGGCAAACTATAGAGGACTAGGTCTACGCATGGTCACAGATATCATGTCCTTTATAGCCTTTTTCTTCATTTGTTTGTTTTGCAGCCTTGATTTCCTCTCCACAGGTGTTTGTTCAGGACGTATCACTGAAGTACAATACAGTGATCTGAACAGGAACCGCAAATGAAAGTGAAAGGCCAATAACATTTTAATAAACTGGATATCTGAGACTTGTGGTTTGTTAATGTCTTAAAATCCTCTTTGTCCTTGTGTTAGGAAGCATCTGTTCCACGCTTGTCCTAAGTGTCACTGTATCCGCCTTCATCTTCTAGAACCTCCAGGATAAATACAGGTTTGAAGACGTGCCAGTCTGCAACTTTAGTGGACCCTTCCCCGCCCGCCTGTCTGCCGCTGGCCTCTCCTCATGCTCTCCCCCTTTTAGAGCTTTTGTGTCCTTTTGAAACATCTCGTTCATGTTGATCTGTGGTGGTTTGCTGGTTACCTCTGCTCCTCCCACAAAAATCAGAGGCACACATGGTCCATTGTTTGGAGCACCAAGCTTGATTAGTGTGCACTCACCAATGGGGTTGGTAGGGAAGCCACTTAGTGGAGTAAATGACCACTATGGTTATAATTACGTACAGTCTGTGGTAACCTGGTGGTCTAAACTCCGGCCAGAGTGCACCTCTTCTCCCCCTGGCCCACCTGCCCCTTTGTTAGCCACCTAGGGAAAAATGGGTGGCTAACAAAGTCCATAGTTCTTCAAGCTTGTGCCGCTCTCTTCCCCTCAACCTCCCTTTCCTCTTAACGGCTTTCAACTTTGTTTGGCTTTCCTCTCCACTGCCCTGAACCTTAGGTCAGCCTCCCCATTAATTACAGCTTCTGGTGATTACGGGGTGAGAGGGAAAGTGGCGGAGTTTGCCTAGTGTGTGGCGGGTCCAAACAGGGCAGCTTTGACTGTTTATTTAACCACGTTAGTATGTCAGCTTAAGTATGTTCATGCCATTGTTTCTTTGTGACCCATGACCTGTGCTGCGTGAAATTAATCAAGCCCTCTCAACCGTTTTTTTTTGCTAGTTTTAGTTTAGGGTTTGTGGTGTGATAAGGTTGTTTTGTTTTTTACTGGTCAAGACATAGTTATTAGCCGAATACAGTACCTAGTTTTTTTGTGTGTGTGTGTGTGTCACTTTTTACCTTGTAGGAGCCATGCAGTGCCCAGCCTCGAAAAGCAGGGGAGAAGCACACCGGCAAACTCACACATGCTAACGGGTGCGATGACAGTCTCATATCCTGATTGTGCAGTTGGTAGTGTGGACAATGAGGGCGGAGAGAGGGAAATGTGCAAGGCAGCTTTCCATTATGAGATAGTGTGTATTACTGTAATCCAGAGGGCCTCCTGCTCGCTGTGGCGTGTGCCAGACTCCTGGGTGGGCAATCTCAGAGACAGTGGGGAGGCCCAGCTTATTTCTGGGCACATTTGGCATGGCCTATATGGCTGTTACAAGAACTAGAAGTGGAACAGAAGTCATAAAAAGACGTTTTGATATTTTAAGGGAAACTTTTTAAGTACTAGAGGTGAAAGGTGTGCTTTATCTTCTTTTTTTTTGCTTTAGATTTTGTGGCAAATGTGGAAAATTGGCAGGTTGTTAAACATGAAAATAACACAATGGAATTATGGTTTCTCTCTCAAAAACATTCCCAGTCTTCACAATGTGAATTATATATTTTTAGCAAAGGTCTGTGTCCTGCTTACATTTCACTGTGTTTATTGCAGCAGCATCATGTATTACTGGCTGACCTATTCTACCCTTGAAATGACATGTTTTTGTTTTTACATACGGGAACGATAGTATATAATACAAAACACCCAGCCTAACTGTAGGGATGCATATATGCCAAGACTGATGGAGCCTTTGATACGGTGTGTAAGTGGTCCTCGGCTCCTGTCACTTACTTTCTTGTGGTTCACTTGTCAGAGACCCTCACAGTATGAAAGCATGTGCTGCCCTGAAGACCACTTGTTGGAAACCTGCTGATCCTCTCGGGGTCTGGAATGGCCTCAGGAGACTCTGAAAGCCTGTCAGTGTTCTGCCAGAAAGCTTATCCCCGTGCTGATGGCACTAGGCTGGCACTGGAGCACTGCTCTCTGCTGAGACAGAAAGAGATGGTTGGTGTCCCACTGGAAATGTGTCCCATGCCTGTTAAGTTGTCTGCAGGAACACTGGCACAAAGCATTGTGAGAGCTCTGCAATGAAAACCCCACAGAAAAAAAGCACATTCACACACACACAAACAAAGACACACATACAGAAAAAAATCACATATTTCCACAGTTTTAATTAAGCTTGCATTTTCTCTGGTGATGAGGTACTTTATTATATTATAGCGGCTCAAACACATCATATTCACAAAGGGGAATTAGTAATTACATAGTGAATATCTATGTGTGAATCTTTATATTACATATATATATAAGGTCTGTTTAGAGATTCACACCCTCTGCTATACACAGAGGGCGTGAAAGGCGCCTGCTTGCCATAGTTACTGAAACAACAATGATGATCGTCCCAAGGTCATAACCTTGCCTGACCTGGGTTCAGGGGGAGGTTGTCTGGGGTTTCCTGAAAATAATAAGGGGGAAATCTTCACTTCCCAGACCTCCCAGTAACACTACAAAGCAGGAGATTTACGAGGCCCAACGAGGACTCTCCTGATTGGCTTTATGGCAGGACTTCCACTTTGTTCACCACTGCTGTCATTTGGGGGTCCTTAACTCTAAACTTAGACTGCTCTGGAAGGTGTAATGCTCAGAGAGTGGTTTGATGTTCGGAGTCGCTGCGAGGGTTAACTAGAACGGGTTAGGAATAAGTTATCAGTATATTGTCAGTGCCTCTAGCACCGTGCACATGTTGCTGCTCCATTATGTAGCAGCGCACTGCACCCCTTTAAACTTGTAACTGAAATATACTATTCTCGCATGGATGAACAGCTGACTTTCACTCTAATAGACACATGCACGTACACACTCACAGGCATGCACTGGCACTAGCGGAGACATACATGGGTCACCTGGCAGGTCATGCCCCCCCACTGGTCAGCCTGCAATGATTATGTGGTTGTCTGCAGGCATGCAGTCAGGCATGTGCATTTTAACATCTGCACATACTGTACGTGGGCACATGTTCTGAGATCTGTGTGTGTGTGTGTGTGTGTCTGTGAGTGTTTTTCAGTGTTGTACTGTACTTGCACGTCCATGGACCAAAGTCATTAACACCTTCTTTTTCAGGAGGCATGGCAAGATCATCATGAGGAGGTAAGGCAGCTTTTGTTTTTGCTGTTAGCTAGGTTTTCACTTACATTAAGGTGTATCTTCAGCCATCAGAGGCTTTATTGCCTCTGTTTGTTACGGGCTCCAAAGAACTAGCGACAACAAAGGCAGACTGATGTTGTTTTGTATGTTTTGTATCAACAGTTGTACTGGAACACACGAGACAAAGACTGTAATCAGGTGACAGCCAGCTGACCCCTCACATGCACATATGATCTGTACCAGCATGTGTGGAAATAATTATTCAATAGCATGTATTTTTCAACCAAAAAGACAAAGAAAGCATACTAGCCAACCATTCGTGCTGCTGTGAACCTCATTAACAGTCTCATCACGCCTGGAATACAAATTAAGAACATGTCTGCTAAAAAGTTGCAACATGAACTGCAATGTGTTGTTTTGCTTTGTTTTGCACTGGTGTTGTCAGCTCATTGTCTTTCGTCTTGTGCAAGTAAAAAGAATAAATGTTTGAGGCAAAGAAATTACACTAAATAGTTGAAATCATTAATTTCCTATAAGCTGAGGTCCAACCACCATCCAGCACAAATCAATTAAACAGCAGCTGAGAAAACCTGACTGGTGTCAAAGGTGCCACTGCCACTGCCGCTCCACAGAGAGAACGAGAAAAAGAAAGAGGGAGACGGCCGCGGTAAATTCTGTGCGAGCCAGCGCTGTACCAAAGGTAATTGGATAATTCTGTGTATTATGAAAGCCTGTCAGATCTCATCTCATTTGTGTCTTATCTCATTTGTTTTCCAACGGTGAAAGAGTGCTATGCAGGCCACTAGTGACCCACAAGTGCTTTAAATGAATACAGCCTGCTAATAGCTGTGAGAAGACACCCTGAGAGCAACCATGAAATATGTGCAAGGACCCATGACCACAGAGATAATAGCCCGTAACCAGACCATAGACTCTCTCTGTCCACTCTCTCCTCCACTCCCACCCAGGTTAGGAGTGGCTCACGTCTGGGACAGATGGTAAGATGAGGCCCCTGTATCCCCTGGCAGAGCAGGGGGAAGGACAATGCCTCGTGGGTGTTATAAGGATGAACAAAATTTGTCATCATAACAGTTTAATCGCTGTTTTCTTACAATTCGACTCATGTGGATCAGGATAATCATCAGACACAGTGCATGCATGCGTGCATATGTACGTGTCTGAATATGTTCAGGCATTTAGTTACTGCATTTGAGTATTTTTACATGTGCATACATGGGTCTGCAGTATGTCTATTTGCTGGAATACAATGCAGTGTATCTATTCACAGTGTGGTCTTTTTTATTTATAGTCCAAAAAAACACATTTTTCCTTGACCACGCGGGTTTATAGTCAAGGCACTAAATACTAGTTGCAGTAGGTGAGTGCTGGCTATTTCCTAGCAGGGAGTTTTGTGTGTAGGAGCTTTTTGTGTTTATGAGTCGAACCACATCCAGAGCAGGGGAGAAGAAGATGGGGGCAGCTCTAATTAAAGCCAAAGGAAGAGTGTCATCTGCTGTGAACTCACAACTAGGGGCCACAGCAAATCAATGGACAGCCAACACTGTCATCATCATCAACAGCTCCCGATCAGAGCAATTGGAGGGGAACAAAAAGGAATGAGAAAGACTCTACCAGGAAGCTCCTACCACCTGTGCAGAGCAAAAGAAAGCAAGGGGAGAACACAGAGACAAACAGAGAGAGAGAACAAGATTGTGACGGCATGGTTCAAACGGAGATTTATCGTTTCTGGGTTTAGGGGAGGCAATTTTGTCATCATCACCAAAGACATCTATTTTGATAAACAAAGGTGCAATTGTATGAACATTGGCTGTGAACAGAATGATCTAATAACCCTTTAAAAAAAATATAGATTTTGGGGGTTTTTGCTAGAGGATCAAAGTGCTGCATACGGTGAGTGCCAATGGTAAATGTTCCTGGCAATATAAAAAGTGTTCCCCAAGAGCAGATTTAGACTATTGAACCCTGTAAGCGGTATCAGTGCTCTCCTGTCCATGTGAACTGCACCTCTTGGCCAGCAAGCCGAGGGAGCGCTGGATCAGATTCTTACGCAAACACGAGCACATCAACGGCATGTTCTCATGGCATTAGCATTCCAAATGTTTTTCAAGACGAATGTGAATGCGACTATTTTTGTCTCATAACCCGCTCTCTCAGATAACTCCCTCTGAATAAATGAATTCTGACAAGGGGAATCTGCATACAAAAACACAGCAGGTTCAGAGGCAGCGGCTGGTCCACTGGTGAGGGCCTCTGAAGCTCTCTCTGAATCTCTTCATTCACTGCCTGCTCCTCGTGGACTTATGGTTCTTTAAATGGCCGCCTCTGTTTATCCCTCTTTCACATTGGAGGCTAGTGAGGCAGTGAGGCACACAGCTGCACATTAAATCCTCAGTGCTTCTGGCTGGCACCTGCACATCCTTTTACAGGCTGAATCTCACACAGAAACTTGGGACATTTTAGAATGAAAAAGGTCTGAAAAAGTTGCTGTACAGATTTGAGATTACAGATTTACTTCATTCTAATAAATTTACAAATAACTAAATCACCAATGTAACACATGCATCTGTAGTGGTTATTGAGGCAAACATTTCTTTATAACCATACTAGAATATGTGTCACAGATACTGTATGTAATGTATGTCTTAGCTTAAGTCTGCACAATCTTAAATCTTAATTACAGTGTGACACAGTTACTATGAACATTAGAGAACATTATAGAATATATTTTCCCTCATGGTTATTTAGATTTTTATTATGCTTTATTACTATCTTAATAAACAGTTTTAATTAAATAGCAGAATTGGCTGATTGTTGTCTTTCTTGCTCTTGTTTTTCTCATTTATTTGTCTCACTTAACGTTTATGAGCACGATGAAGACATGATTACTGAACCATGTGTAACCTTCAGTGGAAGGAGAAGCCCATGAGAGTCCCAAAGAGGCCCAAGATCAAATCACTCACAGACTGAAAAGGATAAAATGCAAACTTTGCTGTCAGTCACCCGACTTAAACCATTTTAAGTATATCATGTACTTGACTTACCATGACGAAAATACGAGTTCTATTTGCAGGCACCAATATTACGTTGTTGCTCAAAGGAGAAAATTCAGCTGGTAGGTGGTTATTATATGTATTAAACTCACCTGTTTAAAAGTGAGCACATGAGCAAGGCACTGATTGTGTCAATAATTCCAGGGCTTGTGTAATATAACTGAAACTGAGCGCAGTCTTTCTAAATCGTACAGTGTATGATTGGGACCTTGCATATGTTTTTCTTTTCCTTCAGCATAACCAAGGTCCAGATTGTGATATTATAAACGTCTACAGATATTTGTTGTCTTCTGCTAGGCGTGCTTTGTTTCATTCTGCGCAAACCTTACATTAGGAGCTGGTGCCGCTATTGGCACTCCACTCACCATCCCATGAGGTGCTGGTGGGCATATAGAGCAGACTTTCAAAGCGGTGCCATCTCCATATGTTCACTACGATAATCTTTTATCCACCATCCCTGACTCTGGTTCACTCCCTCCCTCGCCTGTGGCAACAATTTTATTTCTGCATCAATTAGCACAGTGATTAATACAACAAGCAAACAGTTTAGAGGTAATGGCACACAATTAACATCTTTCCCCATCATAAAGGGTATGCTAAACACTCACACCACCACTTTCTCTGCCTGGAATGGAGAGACGTGTTTAGTCCCTAATTCATATGCTCTGGGATGGAAGTGGAGTGGGCTTGGCTTTGTGCTATGCCATCACCACATTAATCTAATTATAGATAGCTGAAAATTAGTCTTGCAAATCAGGACTGTGTGTTACACCCCTACCCCCCCACCTCACCCTCACCCACCCCGCCCCCCCACACCCACACACAAAACACACGTTCACATTGTCCCCTAAATGGGAGAGTGAATGAGAATGCCTTTGCTCAATGCACTGCCACCATGCAAGTGCCAACCCACTCTTCAAATGCCAACGTCGGCAGTGAAAAGGCACCATTCACTTGCTTTGTATCCAAACTTGTTACTGACTTACTTTTACCGCCTACCCCCGTCTCTTTTCCCTTTTTGCTGTTTTCTAATTACAAACCCATTGGCACGGGGAGGGTGTGCATGGGTAAATAGAGCTGTAGGGGCCTGTCATGTGTGTAGTAGTGGAGAGAGGTCCTCGCAGCGCTGAGGGATGAGATGATTTGTTGTGATTGACAGCTACCTTGAGACTGGCCTGATGGAGTTGTCAAAGCTGTATGCTAACAGCCTGTTTCCTTACCACTGCAGATGTACTCTGCTCCGCTGTACTGCACACACACTCACGCACACATGCACACACACAAGCATCACATTTTCTAGCATTAGGCACATCATGGGAACTCAACTATTTATTAGGACAATGGTTTTTAGATGCAACACGAGAAGAGACTGTCAGATTTCAAATCGGATTTCTCTTTCGGGGTTACTTTAGTATAAACAAACATTTTGTACTGACAGCTTCACACTGCCACCTCTTCCATATCACAGCCTTGTTTTTTCTGCAAAGCCAAGACCGAGCTGTATTTGAGGGTGGCGTCTTGGGCTAACACCGGGTGTGTGAATACAATGGCAATCCTACATCTGGGAACTCAGTGGGAAAACTATCCCATTTCTCACTTGTGCTGTTAGAAGAGGGTGTTCATTTTTGCAAGGTGGATAGTGTTACTACAAAATGAAGTTGTGCAAAATTCCCTGTGAAAATCTGGTTATGAGCGTTAGCTTTGATTTTGACTGGTACTATTCATAACATGGGTTTGTTTATGGTGGGCTGAATCCTTTCCCAGCCGTAGAACAATTGAAAAAAATCCTATTTGCTGTTTATACAAAATTTTATTTAGTGTAGACTTCTTTTTTTGGAAAAGTACAGAATGAACCCAGATTTATGTTCACAATATAAGATGTATAGTTTACCATAGAGACAAAATTGCTCTGTTGTGTTTCAACAAAGTGTGCAGGCATTGTGATATAGAGTGAGTGTAAGTTTGTCAGTAGCTTCAAGGAACTGTAGCAAAAGGAAAGGTGTGTCACGGCTCAGAGGCCCTTGTTCTGTAATAGGGGCTCAGCTTTAGCGGGGTATAGAATGACCGGCCTCACTCTGCACTTGGTCAACGGATTTCTCCTCTGGTTTCTTCTCTTTTTTCCTTTTCTCCCTCGTTTTCCCTCGCGCTTCAGTCTCCTTGCAGTTATTCATCTCGGGAACAAAAGCTAAGTGTTTAGCTGTGAGCCAGATCAAGGGCCGGCTTCTTCCTCCCAGGAAAAGGTGGAATAACAAACATGGCCGATGTTGAAATCAGCCATACCTTCTGTTGGCTCCAGACTCCCACATCTGTGCCGCACCTCTCTCTGTCTCCCACACAGCTGCTGCCGAGGCTGGGGAGGCTTCAGCCCAGTGCCTCCCAGCTCCCATCGCCTGCGAGTCCCCTGGGAAGCAGCTGACTGGCACCCAGACTGCCAACCAGATGATGGATCCTACCAGGAGAATCAGACATGACAGGGGGAGGTGAGGCTGCAGGAGTGGCCACCACTGAACCTGAGGACGAGGGGCAGATGTGCTCTGTGCGTGTCTGCGTGTGTGTGTGTGTGTGTGTGTGTGTGTGTGTGTGTGTGTGCGTGTGCGTGTGCGTGCGCTTGTGTGTGACTGTTTGCATGCATGTATGTTAGCGTCTGTGTGAATGCATACATTTGAATGCCCATGTCTGTGGGTGGTTATTTTGGCACATGCAGTCAAGTTTTCTTTGTTTTTTTTTGTTTTTCACTCCAGTCACATTCTCCATCTGGAGATTGTATTTCATTAGCTGTACGATGTTAAATTTTATTTTGAAGCTGTTATTGGACCTTCCCAAAACTATGACAGATGCCAAATGACACATGTTGAGGTTGAGCATAGTAAACAAGTTGAAAAGAAATTAGTTAATGAACAGAAGTGGAAGAAATTACATTTTCAGACATGATGGCATCAGATTTTGACATTAGATCCTTAATCGTCTTTGTATAACTGGTAACAACAGGTGAGTCCATTACATCTTTAATATGTAAGTTTCAATTACTTTAAAAAAGAAAAAAAACGTGTTTAAAACCTTTTACTGGGCTCAGCATATTGTTTTGTCATTTCTGGCATGACCAGCTTGATCTTGTGATACCAGCTGGATGAAAGCTTCATTCTTGCCCTGCGGCGTCCTGCTGTGCCATTGCCTCAACCAGACACCGTGATGGTAAGTGACTGCTGTAATTGTTCTGCTCCCAGCTCGTACACTTTAGCCAACCAACTGGCTCCTTCCTCCTGGTCGTGCCACATTGCCCTCGTAGGCCATCTTGGCATAGACCCACAGCACCCCCCCCCACACACACACACACACACACACACAGACACACACCCCACCCCCCAAGCACAGAGATTTAATACAACTGTACAGTTTGATGTTGATGTGGAATTTCTTTCAGATGAATGCGCATCGATGATTGTAGCACTTACAGAGCTCTGATCCTGGTATCAATACTGCCAAGAAGCATTATAAATAAATAGGATCCAATAGAAAATCTGTATCTGTTGATGTGTTTGATGCTGTAAATCAATGTTGTATTTTTACATTGAAAATTGAACCTCTAGTGGTATATAGCCACCCAGAGTAAGACTTTTGCTGGCACACCAATACAATGGAGTGAATTTTGTTTATCGTGCTCAAAAAAATGTTGTGAATTTTAGTGAAAGAAATCGTTTCAGTGAAAGCTGGTGATGGAAGAAGTCCCGGGCAAGTCAAACCAAAACTACACGAATGAGGAAGAGGAAATGTGAAAGATATGTGTTTTACATGTGGGATTAGAGTGAACTGACCCTTTACATGTTTTTTTTATGATTGCTGTAGAGATATTTTTGTAAAATAAAAAAATGTAAACATGGTGGCAGTCACATGTACATACGTATCTACATCGCGATCTAAGTGTTTACTTAGCAGCCAGCGTGTTTTCTTCACCGTCATCTCTCCGTGAGATTGTGCATGCACTCAAATGCTCTCGTTGCCTCGTGTAGCCTCGCTGACTACACCAGCACCCCCCACCCTCACACATACACACACACACACACAGAAGAAAACAAACAGAGGAAACGGGAGAAAAATATGAGGGGAGGGTTGCTCACTGTACTGTACATCAAATATTAAATTGTTTACGATGGCAAATAGACTCATGTTAGCCCAGTCTGTTTGAAGTGACAGTCATTGCTGCGAGTAGTGGGTAAAGTGAATCAGCCCTTGTCGTATATTGGGGACCTACTACTGTAACTAAGAGACTCATTTACCATTCACTCTGTTGTGTCATTTCTGCACACTACTCATGTTGGAAAGGCACCCACTCTGCATTAGTCAGGACTGACGCTGATATCTTTGCTTTTGGGTGTTAACGTTGGAAGCCTGTAGTGGTCTCTGTCCGTTTGCTTATGTAACAAACGTCATACAGTGAAGAGGAGCAGGAGGAGGAGGAGGAGAGGAAGAGCGAAAAAGAATCAGTGAGTAAAGAATAGTTAACTGTTAAAAGATGAGTGCTAAATTCTGCAGCTACCACACAGTCCATCCACCAGCAATCCGTCTCCCTTTACCCACGGGGTACAAGACACACATGTGCTTACACACATGCAAGTACACCACACACTCAAACCCAACCTTAGGGATTTGTGTGTCTGTCTTTTATCTTGCCTAACCACCAGCAGTCAAGTCAGGAATCGAGTGAATAATTCACTATATATACCTGCGCCGCTCTTCAAGACTTATAATGTTTGTATTGCAGCACAAGTAAATGAATAAATAAATAAATGAAGCACTAGGTGAACATGTGAATGCATAAATAAGTAAAGGAGCAGAGAGGCAGGCCGGTGTCTCAGCCAGAGGTATGTTGCCATCTTCTGGTTTTGGAGTCAAACTTCAGGGAAAGAAACAATTTTGCCCTGAGACCTTGAGTGCTCTATTTTTACACATATGTGACTTGAACGTAAGTAGGATTTGTATCTTCATTGGCAGCACTGTAGCACCCAAATGAAGCTTTAAAAGGATCAGTGGCATTGTTATATTTCTTGATTTCACATGAAAACGCATTTACAAACTAGCCACTGGCCACCACTTGTTTGGTTCAGTCCGGGTTAACTCTCACCAAGAGTCTTCATTACTTTTATTTGTCTAAATATATCAAAGAATCATGCAGAAATGTTATTAATGATATTAGGAAGTTATGCTAGTCTTGTTATGCAAGAATATACATTTTTGATAGGCAACTCCAGGCTCTTTTTTAAGGTGTTGTCACGGTGTTCCCAGAATTTAGAATTTCTTGTTTGTCTAATTTGCATGTATGATTATCCACATATGCCCTCCTGTTCCACTACTGCTCGGAAAATGATCTGTGCTGTGGCAGGTTGTTAATTGGCTTGGCCCTACAGTGTGTGTGTGTGCACTGGTGTGTGTCTGCGTGCGAGTCTGTACCTCCACACAAATGTTTGCGTATGTATATGTCAGCATGTTGACAGCGTGAGCAGTGTCGGAGTCCCTCTCCGCGGCCCGGCGCATGTGGCTCTCCACCAGTCAAAGTGGCTCTTTCCTCTGTTCCTAACATGCGCTCTGTGCCTCCCCATCCCTGTCCAGCCCTGCTTGGCTCTGTGAGGCCCTGTCCGCCACAGACATGTACTGTAGCTGAAGAGAGTCCATTAGATCATATAGACCTGCAACCAGAGCTGGCCGATAATTCAATACTATGATTTGCTGACTTTCAGGAGAGTCGTATTGTCGGGATGTGATCGCATCATGTAGCTGTTTTGCAAAAAAAATGAACAATTTCAAGCAAATTGTAATTAAAAACAAACACAGTAAACAGTGAAAAACCTTTTTCTTTCAACTAAACAGTTTGCACATGATTGTTCATGTATTTGCCATATAAAGATATATATCCATATCAGAATAAAATTCAAATGACTATCTCGATAATGGTTTCAGACATATTCCTCAGAACTGAATGCAACCTACAAGCACAATAAAAACAGACTTGTTTCGTTAATGTCTTTTTCACTAGAGCATTTGCAGACACTGACACCTGCACTGGAAAAAAAAAAATAATTCTAGTCTGTTCAATATAAAACTCTACTCTACAGTGAGCACCATTACCTGGTTTCCCAGACTTTCTCAGCCAGAGTCCTGTGGCATTTGTGTTCAGTCCATTGTTCAGTACAAGGATGTCTGGTCGGATATTTGCTTGCCTTCCTTAACGTTGTCCAGCCACTCCACCAGCCGTGTTTCATCGTGTTGCCGTGCTGCGTCCAGGCCCAGTACTTGTGTTTGTGTGCCATGGTGTTACCTGCCAAGTGTTCATGTAAGTGTGTCTGCATGCTCTGTGCGGCGTGATGGTCAGCGGCACGAGCGGTGGTGTTTCTGTCTGTGTCAGGAGCGTTTGTGTGACTTTACTTTGTGTGTTGCTCTGCTGTCTTGTTGTGTAGAGTTTTTGGTCGGGTCGGCGTGGGGTGCTGAATAAGCGGGATGCCACGCTGAGTGGGCACATGCCCCAGAAAGTGCCAGAGGACAATCAACACTACCGCCAAACACACACACACACACACACACACACACACACACAATCTCTTGCCCTCCCTCTCTCTCTTTCTCCTTTTTCCTGTCTGTATCTTTTCTTACTATCCCTCCTTCCTCCTTTTTGCCTGTGGCAAGACAGCTGTGTCCATCAGGCTGTGAGGCCTGTGACATCGGTCACATGCTAAGAACCCACTAAGATCATGGCAGTGGAGCGGCTCCTCTATCTGTTTGTGCAGGGAGGAGATGTGCAGAGGCTCCCTCGTGACCCTCATTCAAACAGCATTTCTCAGCGATTAAAATAAAAATCTCTCTAACTCTTTCAGTTATCATTTGTTATGTTCAATTATTCCCAATGTTTTAAGTTTATTTGGATTGTATATATTGATGCCATAGTTTGTACATTAGAAAACATATTTTGTGTAATTGTGAATGTGTAGGGGGAAAAAACAGATGCATGACTTGTTTTCAGTCCAGGAGCCCTTATTGTGACTGACACTGTGCATAATGTATTAATTTAAAAAGAGACAGATTGGTTGAAAACATTTAGGGATTAAAATGAAGAGCAGCAGTGAACTATAATTATAATTAGACCGATAATTCAGTCAACACAGTGATTGAAGAAAGATTTTCTTTCATTTATTTTGAGTTTGCAGGCCTCACTTCACTCTATTAAACCCTTTCATGTGGTGCTGGCAGCAATAGAAGTACCAATGTTTTGAATGGTTCCACAATAATGAGTGGACCATCATAGTGGCCACTGAATGGGATCCATTATGATTTCATGGCTGGTTGGGCAGAGGTTTAACTGCATGCTCTTTAAAAGGTGTTGTCAGCTTCACTTAGAATTACCTGAATCTATTATTTTATGTTGCACATGGCGAATACTAAAGGAAGAAATTGCAGAAAAGATAAATCACTCAATGAATGTTGCATCCAAGTTTTTTTTTTCTAGATAGGGGAAGATAAAAGGTTTTTGACATCTTATTGATTCAAGTCAAATTGATATTAATTAAATAACTGGACTTCAAAGAATATTTTATTATGGCACGTTAATAAGTATATACATAAAGATATATAAAAGACATGATAATAGGAAGAACAAAGCGTAACTGATTTCTTATTTAAATTAAAATTCAAAAACAGAATGTACCGTGCCACTGATTGGATTTAAATTCTATTTTGAATGCACTTATACGTTTTTAATTTAAGTAATTAAAGTCAGAAGCAAAGTCATCTTTCACTAAAGCAGTAAAAAAAGTACAACCTGATATGCACATAAAACTACAAATAAAAGCCTTTCTGAATTAACAGTGTAACTCTGTATAACAGTGCCACAGTGCCTTCTAAAACTGTGGTGTGGTATTCAGTGTAGGGATTGAAAACATACTTTTACACTAAAGGTTGTCACAGGTTGCAGCTTATCCACTTGAACACGTAATCAGTGATTAATGCCGTGGATTAATTGCTCAAATCAGAAACGCAATTTCTCAGATGGCCTCCCGGATCATTAAAAGAGGCAATAAAAAGGTGGTAATTCATATAACATCACTGTATTTATCTGAAATCTTTTAATTTTAATTTTAAAAGGATTTGTCCATGATTTTAAAATTGTTGTTTTTATTTCTGTGCATTTACACGTTGGGGGGGGGGGGGGGGGGGGGGGGGGGGGGGGGGGGGGGGGGGGGGGGGGGGGGGGGGGGGGGGGGGGGGGGGGGG
>JAVQJL010072189.1:0-10517 GCA_036024295.1 Nannoperca obscura | reverse complement strand
GCAGACTCAGGCTCATGCTGAAGACATGCTGCAGACTCCACAAAGCTGAGAGGCACAGGCACCGTCAGGTCCTGCAGCTTCACAGTGGAGTCTCCTCAGCTGTCTGTCGGCACAAACAGTCAGAAAGCCCTCGATGGACACGTTGTTATCTGGGATGTTCTTGTGTAACCACGTTTCACAGAAGCACATTAGACTGCACTCCCGACACTCCGTCCAACTCCGGGCCAGCCCCGTTAGCTCCTCCATCTTGTTAGCTAGCGATCTCACGTTGCCCTTGACAACGGTGATGTTTCTCTGGGAACCACAAAGGCCGATGGCTCTAGAGGAAAAATCTAGAGGGTCACCAAAGTCGGTAGAATTCATCCTCTGGGAATCATGAATGTCTATACAACGTTTCATGGCAATCCATTGAATGGTTTTTGAAGGGTTTCAGACTGGACCATGCTAGCATGACTAAAAACAAAAACATCTCAATGTTTCTGGTGTTTGCCTCTCTGATCGAGCATGGAAATGGACCACTGTAGGAAATTAGGAAATAAATGCATAAATTAAATCTGTGTCAGAAATGGATGAACTCGGGCAATGTTGAGGAGATGGAAAGCTACTTTTGTGATCTCATTAATATGCTCATGCATGTAAGGGAGGAATCAAAGATTAATTTTGTTCTTAGTTTATTGTTAATGCGTCGTCCTCAAAATTTGTGACTGATCTAAGACGTGTGGAAAATGTCATATGTTAGTGTTCAGTGTGAATAAAAGAGATAAAATTAAATTTTCTGTTGTATTTACTATAGGTTATGAAGGAGCAAACTGTGAGATTGATATAGATGAGTGTGCTGAGCAGCCCTGTCAGAACGGTGGGGAATGTTTTGAGCGCTCAGATCCGTCTCACTGGGAGCTGGACTGGGAGCTCAGCTTTGCAGATGCAGCTGGATATATCTGCCAGTGTCAGCCAGGGTTTGCAGGTCAGTAAAACTGAAGGAACCAGCAAAAATCTCAGTTTTCACACATTTATTATTCTTTTAACAATCATTTAATGTCTTTCACATTACAGGAGAGAACTGCTCTGTCAACATTGATGAGTGTGAGTCTGAACCCTGCCAGAATGGAGGCACTTGTGAGGATAAGATCAATGGCTACACCTGCACATGCTCTATTGGTTTTCTAGGTGAGTCTTCCATCCTGTTATGAAACAAACAAAATAGTTTACCTAATGGTATAGTTAAATGACTATCATAAGTAATGAGCCTATGACAAACGTAACACTTGTTTTAACCCTTTAAATCCAACTGGTGGGAAAATTGTGCTTTGAGGCCACAAACTTGTTCAATCCTAGAGAAGTTTTAAATTGTACTGGCGATTTCAAAGGAGCCATAGATCAAACCAAAATTTGTGGATGGCCCACTCTACCACATGAGGTACAAACATTAAATCTAATTAGAATTCCCTGATGGTCAAGGTATTTTAAAGATGCTCCATGTAATCGTATTCCCGAGTGCTTTGATTCTCTTCAGTTCCCCATAACACTAGCTAACATTAGCTTAGAAATTGAGTCCACTAATGTCAATAAGTCCAACACAAAGTCCACATAACAAGCTTGCTAACGCAGATGAATTGCTAGTTAGCTAACATAGCAAATTACTGTCTTGAGTGGATAATGTCAGCTAATGCAAATTAATCTATCAGCTAAGATCCATGCAGCGTAGCTGGCAAACCTAAGCATTGTCCTTCCTTTTCTTTTCTTGTACAGCTCTGGTACTCTAGTAATTAGCTACCACCATATCTAATCTTTAGTGTCATCTACCTCCAGGTGAGCTGTGTGAAGTGAACATTGATGAATGTGAGAGCCAGCCCTGTCAAAATGGTGGCTGGTGTGAAGACGGCAGGGCGTCTTACACCTGCCACTGTCCTGAGGGAGAGCCGGGTGAACTACCGTGGGGAGGTGATCACTGTGATGTGAAACTCTATGGCTGTGTGGACCATGAATGCCAGAACGGAGCCACATGCCACCCATGGCTGGAGAGTGGAGAACACGGTCACACATGCTTGTGCCCTCATGGCTTCTATGATGAGCATTGCTCCACGCAAACAACATTCTCCTTCTCAACTCCTGGATTCATTCACATCCAAGTTGTTCTAGAAGAACGGACTCGGAGGGAGGTTGAACACAATGTTCACCGTGGTTTCGGTTTACAGCTACGCTTCCGGACAACTATACCCAATATGTTGCTCTTCTACAGAGGAGATGTGGACTGTCACCTTCTCCTGGAGATTTTAAACGGTGGTCTTCATGCAAAAGCCTTATCTGAGGAGTCTGAACTGGATGTCACATTTCCTGGTTTGGTTAGTGATGGAGACTGGCGAGATGCTCATGTGTTTGTAGATAATGAAGGTCTGGTCTTGATTCTGAAAGGCCCTGGATGTGACAGGGATGGATGCAGAGTTATAGATGGTGGTGCTGATGAACCGCCTTTTCAGCCCTCTGAAGCCTTCAGTAATATTTATGTAGGTGGAGCACCAAAGGAGCTTTTAGAATACTCAGCAAGTGGTTCAGGCTTCATTGGATGTATGGAAGACCTGATGATCGACTCCAAGCCTATCCTACCCCAAACACTACCAGAGGAACAAGGCCATGAGCTGGGATGCAGTAAGACTGAATGGTGTAAGCCTGACCCCTGCAATGCACATGGACGTTGTGTGGACCTGTGGTCCAGCTATCAGTGTGACTGCTACCGTCCCTTCCATAATGAGAGCTGCTCTGAAGGTAAGCACTTTTAAAGTTTTTGAAAAGCTTTTGACAAATCTTGTCTAACCAGTCATCATTGGTGTTACTAAAAGTAGCGATACCACAGTGTAAAAATTTTCTGTTAAGGCCTTCACACACCATGGACATGAAAAGAAGGCACAAAAATATGGAATACTTGAATATTTTGCATCAGCGCGAATTTGTGATACATAGATATATTTGTCTGCTCATTCTTCAGAAAAAAAATATTTGCCTCTGCAGCACTCATATAAAGCCTATCTGTGCTCCAATATGTATGCTCCAGTGTCTTATGTTACTTTGGGTACTCTATGTGCAGTACCCAGGTGAAGTTCTTCTTGTATTTGGTTAAAGGTATTCAAAATCTGACTTAAATGAAAATACAAAAACTTCTCATTATGCAGAGTGGACCTGCAAACAAAGGCAAGATACGATTAGCTGCAGCACTAACTTTGGCCACTGTTTAATACTGCAAAAATAACTGAATCTACATTACATAGCCAACACATGCTTATTTCCTATTTGATGGCTGCCTGCAGAATAAGACTTAATTACCACCAGTTTGGCATCTTGGAACAACTTGCATTGCTGTGTGAACTGTTACATTACTGTGCCATTCCCTATACTGAAGTCATATTACCAAATGTCCTCATCTTGTTGTTCATGTGATTAATCCAATCTTCCAATTCTCTCCGGGCAGAGTTCCCTTCATGGACATACAGTCACGAGAACACTGTGAGTTTCAGTGCCTATGACGTAGGTAAGAGCCATGGGAGTAACTTCAACGTATCCTTCTTCCTACGGTCATTGAAGCCAGATGGGCTGCTCTTCCAGCTGAGGAGACCCACAGAGGAAGAGAGGGGAGAGGTCTACTTCTCAATTTACCTGGGGATGGGGAGGGTTTTTGTCAGCTCTCTGCCTAACAGTGCCCCACTGACAGCTCCGATATTTGTGACCAGTGGCGAGAAGCAACTTCTACAGGTGGAAGTCCAACACAGACAAGTGATCTTTGAGCATGGAGGCCTTCGCTATGGAATAGGAGAGATCCCTGAAGTGAATGTTAACAGTGGGGATCAGGCCTATGTAGGAGGACTTCCACGAGACTGGGACTCTGAGGTGTGGGGGGGGCATTACAAAGGTTGTTTGCAGGACCTTCGTTTAGACTCAGTGCATCTAAATGTGGATGCCTGGAACAACTCTGATAAGGAGCAAGTCTATTTACCAAGTGATGCTAAAAACACAGAGAAGGGCTGCCTCAGTGATAATACTTGCAAGGTAAGAAATAGTTCCTTAATCTGCTTTGCTCTTTACAGTAGCACTGTTTGTTAGTCCTACTAGTAATTAGTAGGAGCGGCCTCCTAGTTGTACTTCCGAGTCAAAAATTTCAAGATTTTCTGACAGCTATGGTTACTCTCCGTTGACCAAAGGTCTCAATCAGCTGGTGATAAAATGTCTGCAAAACCTCCATCACTGGCAGTTATATCAAAATAAAATCAGAAATGCTAATCCCCCATAATAAACACATACATGAACATTATTATAACAAATAATAACACCAAAAACGTATCACTTTGGGTGGGGATTGGGGTGGTGGAGGTGTTGGCGTTGGTGAATCAACAGAATAATAGGTCAGGAGTTGATGAATGAGTCAGTGAAGTTGAGGCAGCATATGCCATTTACCTTAATTTCAGTGATCCATGATAATGCTAAAATATCTACTTTAGACTTAATTTCTATTTGACATGGCATGAATGTCTACAAAGGTCCTGCCACATGAGACGGTCTACAAAGGATTCAACATGGTGTCAAAACATATGCCTTTGTCCCTATTCTCACAGTGACCAACACTAAACATACAGATAAGCCAGATATGCATAGGTTGAACCCTCCAGCTAACTTTTTTAACATTTCTTGACCATATTTAGAGCAGCCTTTCCAATAATGTCAACTTGTTGTAACACATTCATTAACTGAAATATGGACAGAATGAGGCAACCCTCAAAATGGGACACAGAACTCGCCCTTTGCAGTCTTGGATATGGGTCTTACCAAAATGAAGACTTTCAAGCTTTAAAGTTTTAAAAGTGTTCTGATGATTATTTGCTGTCTCCGATCCTTGTGTCTGGATTATATAACATCTCCATGTTTCCTCTGCAGACCAAGCCTTGTCAAAATGGAGGAGAGTGCACCATCACATTCAACGATTTTACATGTTCTTGTCCAGAAGAATACACCGGAAAGACCTGTGAAACTCGTGTATGGTGTGTTAGTGATCCTTGTGTGAATGGCGGCCATTGTGTGGACCTTCCTGATGGATATGAATGTAAGAATCATTATATATAAATATTATTTCATAATGAGATGAAATTTGTCATATTCTTTGGGCAATACTGCCCTTAAGTATACATTACACCCAATTAGTTGTCTTGACTCTGACTTGTTTTTTGCTCTAGGATCTAATGATAAGATTTTTATACTATAAAGGCAGCATTCAAATACCATAATTTCCGCACCTGTATATAAGCCCTCTAAATGGACGCGCAAAATGACTGATCTAAAGAATTTACTGTGAGTGTGTTCGATTTACAGTGATTCGAACAGTTTCATTGGTCCACTGTGACCTGTTCGGTAATTTCATTGGTCTGGTGTGACGAGCCTAAATGTATTGGCGGCATGACAGCGTGTGAAAAAAGTAGCGGCTTATAGTCCGGAAAGTTCGTAGTAATAGTATATAAGGAGTTTGACATTTTGAAGCTTTAGGGTTGAATGTTTTGATGATTTTAAAATGATTACTTCCCAGAATAAATTATTAATTAATTAATTAATTAAAATTATAAATGGCTATTGGTTCCGCAACAAACAAATACAATGTATCAGGCTGTTCCTTTATTAAATTAAATCAAAATAAAATAATAATACAATTATTTCTCCATGTCGACTCTTAGGTGTGTACAATGCCACATTTGAGAACAACCCTGTACACTACAGTGCTGGAGGCTCTCTGGCTGAACCTGTCTCTAACATATACATGGAGCTGCGGACGCGTTCAGAGAATGCAGTGCTTCTGAGGGCCTCCTGGGGCTCTGACCTGCTGATGGTGGGTCTGCTGGACTCTTCAGTCCGTGTGGAGATCCATTTTGGTAACAGTGTCGAGGCGCTGACCTTTACAGGAGTTCGTCGAGTGGCTGATGGTAGCTGGCATCGTGTGAACATCTCAATGGCTGAGAGAGAGCGCAAGACCTCTCCCTGGGTCATCACGGTGGATGGAATCACAGATGCCAGAAGCGTGCCGGAGCGCACAGGAAGCCTTCACTTCCTCAATGAGAAGGGGGCCACATTAGCTATCGCAGAGAGCTTCACTGGCTGCTTAGGTGCAGTAAGGGTCGGAGGAGTCTACCTTCCATTTGTGGATGACTATCAGGCCCCGCAGCCATCTCAGTTCCATTTAGATGGAAAACCAAAGATTCACTTGGGTTGTACCAGTGCCCCCGTTTGTCATTCAGATCCTTGTCTAAATGGAGCCACATGTGAAGACGTCTTTAACAAATTCAGCTGTGCCTGTGACTTGGGTTGGGAGGGAGAACAGTGTGAGACAGACACTGATGACTGTGCATTTCAGCCCTGTGTTTATGGAAGTTGTAAGGACTACTTGGCTGGTTTTGAGTGCTGTTGCCACCCTGGATATGCTGGCACACTTTGTGATGAGGATCTTAATGAGTGTGAGCATCATGCATGTGAACATGGAGGCACCTGTCAGGATGGACCCAACATGTACACCTGTCTATGCCCCAAGGACTACAGTGGCCCTCTCTGCCAGTGAGTACTCACTGGCCCATGTGTTTATTGGTTTAAACAGGCAGTGGGATCTGTAGCTTTAGCATACACTGCACACACACACACACATAATTCTGGCATTTCATTCATCATTTATTGAAGTTTAATAATTTTTCCACCAGGTGGAACTATCCTCCAATACAGTGTGGTGAAGATGTCCAGTGTGCAAATGATGCTATCTGCAATGATGGGCTGTGGGGAGCAAACTGTACATGCATGCCGGGTTTTACAGGCAGCAGGTGAGCTCACTTTTTGATGGATTTTACTCTTTTCATGTTAATTCCAAAACATTGTGTATTAAGCTCCATTTAAATATGCAGTCTATCCCTGAAATGTTTAGTAACATTTCCTGCATGGGGTCATGTGTGAAATCCAATTTCCCTCCTGATGACCTGGAAACATTTGAGGGGAAATTACATTACATTACATTTAGGCATTTAGCAGACGATTTTATCCAAAACGACTTCCAAGTGAGGAGGGGATCGAGAGAGTCCAGGGTTGAACCAATGACCTTCTAGTTGATAGGTACACAGCTGTACCTCTCAGCCACCACTGCGCCAGTATAGCTGTGTGTGAATGAAAGAAGTAACACTGCAGGGATGAGCGCGTAAAGGGTTACGACTTGATATTTACATCACATCACTTTATCTTACAGCCTTATTCCAAAATGGAATAAATCAATTTTGTCCTCAAAATTCTACACACACAATACCCCATAATGACAATGTGAAAAAAAGGTTGAGGTTTTATTTATTTATTTATTACATTTTTCTAAATTAAAAATAAAAACTGCACTGCAATTACATTCTCAAGTCTTCTGAAAATGATGCCACAAGCTTGGCACACCCATCTTTGGGCAGTTTCACCCATTCTTCTTTGCAGCACCTCTCAAGCTCTATCAGGTTGGATGGGAAGCGTCAGTGCACAGCCATTTTCAGGTCTCTCCAGAGATGTTCAATCAGATTCAAGCCTGGGCTCTGGCTGGGCCACTCAAGGACATTCACAAAGTTGTCCTGAAGACACTCCTTTGATATCTTGGCTGTGTGCTTCGGGTCGTTGTCCTGCTGAAAGATGAACCGTCGCCCCAGTCTGAGGTCAAGAGCACTCTGGAGCAGGTTGTCATCCAGGATGTCTCTGTACACTGCTGCATTCATCTTTCCCTCTATCCTGACTCGTCTCCCAGTTCCTGCTGCTGAAAAACACCCCCACAGCATGATGCTGCCACCACCATGCTTCACTGTAGGGATGGTGTTGGCCTGGTGATGAGTGGTGCCTGGTTTCCTCCAAACATGACAAAGAGTTTAATCTTTGTCTCATCAGACCAGAGAATTTAGTTTCTCATCGTCTGAAGTTCCTTCAGGTGTGTTTTGGCAAACTCCAGGTGCGCTGCCATGTGCTTTTTACTAAGGAGTGGCTTCTGTCTGGCCACTCTACCATACAGGCCTGATTGGTGGATTGCTGCTGTTGATATAGGATTCAAATATGTTTTTGTATATCATGTTTAATAGTGCCATGTGCCTTTTGTGTTACTGTGCTTTATTGTGGGGGAGTGCCGGTACATGATTTGCGAAACAGCTGCAAAACAGGATGTGGCCTTATTTGCCAGTAAAATGTATTTTATAAAAGGGGTGCGGCTACATGTGCTAGTAATTGCACTGCAAAACGAGGAACATGTTTTGCAGGAAACCTTGAAGGGAGATATGTGTGTGTATGCATATAGAACAGATGCAGAAGGGCGCGGTAGGGAAGTAGCAGCGCAAGGAACTATATAATGTAAATGTGTGGAGAAAGATTTCAGACTCTTCCTGACACGGCTTAGTTGTGCTTGGTGACGTTATGTTAGAGTCTCCAGATATATATCTGCAATAACTGCTTCGTGTAATGTAGTTCATGTAATCTAGCTTGTGTGAATAAATGTTTTAAATACATCAATAGTAAGGTGCCTTGATTCCAAATCAACCAACCTGGGAGGGATCAGGAGCAAAGATGAGAGTAAGATCCCAACACTGCAGAGATGGTTGTCCTTCTGGAAGGTTTCCTCTCTCCCCAGAGGAATGCTGTAGCTCTGACAGAGTGACCATCGGGTTCTTGGTCACCCTCCCTGAACAGGGCCCTTTTTCCCCCAATTGCTCAGTTTAGACGGCCGGCCAGCTCTAGGAATAGTCCTGGTGGTTCTGAACTTCTTCCATTTACAGATGATGAAGGCCACTGTGCTCATTGGGACCTTCAAGGCAGCAGATACTTTTCTGTACCCTTGCCCAGATTTGTGCCTCGAGACAATCCTGTCTCAGAGACAATATATATACTTTCCAAATCATGTCCAATCAACTGAATTTACCACAGGTGGACTCCAATTAAGCTGTAGGAACATCTCAAGGATGATCAGTGGAAGCAGGATGCACCTGAGCTCAATTTTGAGCTTCATGGCAAAGCCTGATGAATACATGTGATTTCTTAGTTTGTTTGTTTTATATAAATTTGCAAAAATCTCAAAATAGCTTTTTTCACGTTGTCATTATGGGGTATTGTGTGTAGTATTTTGGGGACAAAATTGAATTAATTCCATTTTGGAATAAGGCTGTAACATAACAAAATGTTGAAAAAGTGAAGTGCTGTGAATACTTTCTGGATGCACTGTAGTTATTATGAATGGTTATATACTCTATGTAAACAAGATATGGATTTTATTGGTTGGATGAAGTCCGCAAAATGAGAGATTTGAGAGGCAAACAATGATTAATATAAAATCTATATCACTGCATTATTTTTCATTCATGACCTTGGTGTTTATGGTTTTGAGATGTCACCAGGTATTCTATAGTTATAGCCTATAGCAATAAGCCTGGCCCTATAACTACAGGCCATACCATAGCTTTAGGCCTATAGGCTTACAGTTTGTAGTAATAGGGTTAGGCTTCCTCACTGGGCCTCACTGCAGTGTTTAGAGACTAAACTGGACTTCTTTTATTCACAAACTGATACTTGACTCAAGAAACCCAAACATACTCTGGGTTCCCTTTTAGGAGCCCAGCTTTTTGACCATTAGCATTAGTTTGCTTAATTCTCTCTGGATATGTCGCAGCCAAAAAAAAAAGATTCTCAGGACAGAGCTGAGCAGAATGTACAGTGTGTTCCACCCTTCAGACAAATTGTAACAACAGGTAAATGTTGAACAAGAATAGTGTTTCATAATAAAATGGCTGTTTATGAAAAAGTTGGTATAAGATTAAGTTTATTGTACATTTCAATCACTGCTGTGATAAAGTGTTCTGATAAACAACCATGACAATGAGGTCCACCGTTTTAACTACATTGAGAGAATTATTTGTTTCAGAATTTGTAAAAACAAATATTGGAGAGATCTATATGTCAGTTTGGTATAGGAAAGATACTCAGCTGTTTCATAAGTTGTACTCAGTGTGATCTGTAGTAGGCCATTCACATCTCTGGATATTGTTTTAATGTGGGGATAGAGAATAGTAACTTGCTGATGATTGGATTAAACCTTCTTGACTCTGGCAGATCCCCAACTAGTTGAGAGTACATTCCATCTTGTGTTTTTTTTTTTTTTCCTGAATCAGTCCTTTCACACAGTTTCCACAAAAAGCCAAACAACACACCAAGAGCTTAATTCTGTTCTTCAATTGGAAAAATTAACTAAGTAACTAAATAGGTTATAGTAAGTAACATCCACATGAATATTAAAATCACCTACAATAATCACAATATGTTTTAAGGACTAAACCTGATAAGAACCAGGAAAAAATAACAAATAGAATTGGCTGTAGTGTTTTCCAGCTGGGGTGTGAAAGACTAAGAACAAGGCTTTCGAACAAGTTACAATTTATGTGTAAGCATTATGGTTGGCTGATACATAATGACCGAAAGCTCAGCTATGACAAACTCTTCATTCATGAAGA
>JAVQJL010072187.1:0-10295 GCA_036024295.1 Nannoperca obscura | reverse complement strand
GACAGACACTGTATGTCTCTTTATGCCTGGTCTTTGTGCCAGGTTTGTTTGTTGTATGTTCTTTGAGTGACTGTATTGGTATGTTTTTGTGTTGGTTATATTTAGTTGTGTATTCTGTGGGGTTTTTTGCACCGAGGGATTGAGAGTAACGAAATTTCAATCCTCTGTATGTGCTGTACATACTGTAAAATTGACAATAAAGAATAGGAAGGCTTTTTTACTGTGTAGCATCTACATTGGAAGTGCTGACTTAGTCACTGTGGATAGTGACTGGGAACTCCTTGAAATTGTTTTCAGCAGGTGGTCAGTTTTTTATCTTTCAAGAAAGAAATGAGGGGCTTCTCTTTGAAGCCAACGATAAGTAGTTAAAATGTGTTTATTGCAGTTTGGATGAACCTCCAACCTCTAAGCAAATCTGTTCTCTTTGCTATTCTTGTCGTATGTTATCACACTGCAATATGATAGAAACAAGTTGTTTTGATGTGAAAGGAAATGCAAATAGCACTTGAAGTGATGTGTTGGTGCCTGAGCATTTTATAAGATCCAAACTCCCCTGCACCTCAGAGATAGGGCCTCTCAGTCCAAAGTAAGTCCTGGGTGGCACTGTTACAGGGAGTGTTCCTGAATTAGTGCCATCTCATCTCAAAACCCTCCTACTGCCCTCCCCCAACCCTGTACTCCCACTTCCTGATGATGACAGCCAGGTTCCTCTCTTGACATTCCAACTCTACCCGACACTCACCACCACCACCACTTCCCATATCCCATCTCATCTCACTCCTCCCAGCATACCTTTCATTTATGTATTTTGACAGTGCGTTATTTCAAATGCTTATAGGATTCCTCCTTGCAGGAATCTTGACGGTTGATGTTCACTGACAGGGCTGGAGGAGCACATACCATGGAGCTCCAAAGTAAAGCACAGTGGTGGGATCCTCCTAGCTTTTTTCTCCTGAGTTTAAGCCTCAAGTTTAAAGGATAATAGTTTAATGGTTTGGCTTTTGATGAGGGCAACATTTTGAAATAGAATCTATAAATAAAGATGATGTGTTCCAAAATAATTTCTTGTCAAATAAAAACACTAGATATCAATAAAGTGTATCAATATACACGTTATTCAATAAAACCTTTCTCATATGGCTACAGGATCACTCAAGGGTATTTGTTATGTATTAATAGCTATACCACTGTCAAATAATGCGACTACTACTATTATTTACTTGTAATTATATGGTGATCAGGGAATAAATCCTCCCTGTACTGTTGTAAGTCTTTGTGGATAAAAGTGTTACCTAAATTGATGAAATGTAAATGATTAGGATTGCAATGCCAGCTGAAGGGGTTTTTGGTAATTGGACACAGAGGTGGAGGTTAATGGGAGTAAGGACATGGTTATGGTTAGAAATAGAAAGAGAGCGCTTTATGAGGCTTTCAATCTCTGAACGTTACAGCAAGACAAATTGCCGTGGAAATATATGGGCCATAAAGTCTGTCAAACCTTGGTGCATGTGTGGCAAAGCATGAAAACATGTCATAAAAGCAAACAAAAATAAATAAATAAAAGAAATGAAAATTTGGTTGAGGTCTGGTTGTGTGTGCCATGTGTCAAGGAGAAATAGACAAAGAGGGGGAGGGCTGCATCGTATGTGCATTTACAGTATAATGCATATATTAGGTGGTTTAACATCATTACTAAAGTGGCAGCAGTTCACCACCAACACATAGCCAGTTAAATAGCTTGCTGCTGTTGTATAAAAAACATTAATTAAGCCTTTGCATTTTTATTTTGGGGATTTTTTATGAGCCATGACCCATAGAAACTTCTAACAAAGGTAATTATGTCAAGTGTAATGTGTCTGCTACCAAGCAGACGGATTACATTTCTAAGTATTGCCCCACCTACTTCTGCATCATTACTTTCTTTATCATGAAAAATTTAATTTTGTGGACACACTTGATAACGGAGACATGCTCCGTAGCCTTTTAATAACATTGATGCCTCGGCCATAGGGAGGCCATTCCCATGCAATTTAGCAGGTGTTCTCTTTCCCTTAGTCACTGGAAAGTACATATGTGAAGCCAACCGTGATGTGGTGCCCTACGACCTCTATCGTGTGTCATTAAGACACTATCGTCCTGCAGGTGGCTCCATGCTAAATTCTCATCATCCATGTACTCTAATACGGTTTTACGAATTCTGAATTTATTGTGATAAATTGGCAATAAAATAACTGGACTACTGGTATAAATGTAAAGTCTCACAAATTATTAGGTCTGTTCATGAACTTTCCCAGTGCCTCTCCTGGTAACTGCACTAAAAAGTATCCATCTCAATTTTAAACTACCACTTATAAAATAAGACAACCAGCATCTATCTGTTATAGGTAACATTCTTGTCATCAGCGCTTCCGTATTTAATCTGCAGTTTCTTGAGGACCCAGACATACTTGACATTGTTTTGGCCTTATACTTTGTCTTTGTTTATGTAGCTTCTCAAGGAAGTGACCTGGAACAATTGGCTTAAAACCAACAAGACTTAACAAAGATACTTGGAAGTGCTTTGCAAAGAGGCCTGAAGAGAAAAATGCTTTAAGGCATTATTTCTGCCTGTCAGTTGAGGTCCTTTTTAGACAACACACACATCACCTGAATTTGTCAGACAAAGACAAAGGTAAAGAAAATGACCTGTATTCTGGCAAGAATAAATTTGTTTGTATTGTTAAAAATTTATCAAATGCTGTATAGAGACTGTAAAGTCATAAAATATAGTGTGGAATACTGCATTCCACCCAATTTAAATGATATATTTCTTGTCATCCATAAAATACATGGTGACTCCCATCCGACTCTGAAAATCTTAATGATAGGTGTTTTGGTGGGTCAATGGATAAGTGAGCACTGAGGGAGGGGGAGAAGGTTATGGAGGGGACGTGAATGCAAATTGTTGAAACTTGAAAATTGGATCGAAGGATGCCGGTGTTGGGTTTCCCGTCAGCTAAGCTAGCTAGCCTAAGCCTCTCCCTTTCCAGTTCATGGGTCAGAGTTCATGCTACAGGCCTGGGGCCTCCGAAATGAGCTGGCTGGAGAGAGGTGAGTGGGACGGCCTCAGCATAAATTGCATGAAAAGGTCACAGAGGAAGTAGATTGTAATAATTTATCTTTTCAAAACTGCTCACTTGTTTCCTAGTGGTTAACTGAGTATGAGTAATTTCTGGATGTTGCCAGAATTGGTCTCTAAAGTTTGGTCTAAATGTGTCAACTGAAGACCTAAATCTTATCATCATACTTATCCTTTGAGAAATAGTATTATGCACTTTCTAGAGTAAAACCTCTAAGTGATGACCATCTTTTTAAAGCTTGCTGTGTGTTCTAAGACATTACAGAGTAAGTAGTGACATAGTAGAAACTAGATAAAAAACTGCTGCTTTTCTGGAACACTACTATTTGGATGACTTAAGGCCAAAGTCATAGTGGTATGTAACCTCTGGTGAAAGGGTTAACAAGGCATTATGGTCATTATTGGTGGAGAAGGAGCAGCAGTTCCCCTCCTTGAAACTACCTTTAAATTATAGAGCTGATGCATATCAATTTTCAGGGCTACGTTAAGTACCACCTAAAGGCAAGCTAATCTGTGGCGCTGAGAGACTGAATATGGGCTTAGGGTTCTGGGTGTGTTCGCTTTGAGATAAGGAGAGATGTTTTCTGTTCATGATCATGTGACAAAAACACAGGTCAAAAGATTCCACTACCTACAATGGTAGTAACTGCATAAGCATTTTTTTTTTTTTTAATTTCCATATTCACTATATTGTATATTGGCATCTACATCTGCCTGTAATTAATTCTCAAAAACTGAAATGACAGACTCCATGTTCTGTTATTTTTAATGTATAGCTTCATCTTCTATATATCTACATCTTCTACAGAAAATGTGTTTTCCTTCCCTACTTTTCTTCAGAATCAGAAACAGATTTATTTCCAAGTTCACATACAAGGAATTTATTTTGGTGCATGGGTGCATACAAGAGCACAGATGTATACAGATATTTAAATAAAACCACAAAAAACACTTCCTTCTGTCAATTGTAAGCTTTGGCTTGCACAACATAATTATGATGTCTTTTTGGCCAAAAAAAGAGATGCAAATCTCACAAGACTTAAGACAAGAAACAGCATACAGCAACAACATAAATAACATATCAAGCATTTGGGGGGTGGGGGGAAGAGGCTTAATTGTGAGGCCAGTGTTTGTAAATGCAACACAGAATGCCGGAAATCTTCAAGTCAAGTAAATAATCCAATAGGTTCAGTAAAGGTAAAAGGTAAACACCTTTTTTAATTAGTATCGCTGATGTACAGAACATGTATTATAAGTCAGATTTACATGTTTTCAAGATGTTGGTATTACTTGTGCTTCATATAAACCATGTTGGTGGCCTGTTTTACTGCAAGCTGTATCACCTATCCTACATATCTATAATTTGTAGCAGTTTATGGAGCTTTCCTGACTATCCCAAACTTCCACACCAGCTGACAGGGAGAAAGGAAACTACTCTTCTTTCCTCCGTACACGTAACAAGTCCTTCGATCTTTTATTCACTCTTAAAAGCTTTTCTTCTTCTTAATCCTATTAAAGTATTTTTAAAAACTTGTAGTGAATTTCTGTCACTTGTTTTAAGTTAGTCAGATCTTTCCACTTAACTCAGAATAATGACTCCTGACACCCTCTCTTACAGTATGTGCTGCATTTCAGTAGAAGGATTCAACCAGTATGAATCTTATGTCAACTTAATAAATAGTCCACACATTACACATGGAAGACTAACATACACATTCACATCAAGTTTTCTGTCCTTTTCTTTTCTTTTTCCCAAAGTTGCCTGAACATCCCCAAAATTTCATCCCAAACACCTCCCAACCTGCGGAGTGAGTACGCTGCTCTTCCTCCATCCATCCCCTTTCATTCACCACACTCCCAGCTCCTATCAACAAACCCCCTGAGCAATGGGGAATGAGTCATATAAAAGGGAACTGGGAGTCTTTTTATATCCGTTTACTGTTAGTGTAAGCAGCATTTTATGACTCCACTGGCTCCAGTGACGTGGGATACGGAGCAAAGGGAGAGCAGGCCGTCTCCTCCAAAGCTATTCAGCATCTCGTAACCTTGAAGCCTTTTCCTTTTTACTGCCATTAAACTACGTCTGATGGTAATGAGGCTGCTTCTCCATGACTTCAAATGATCCAGGGTGTCAGAGTGCGATCTTTGGAAAAAGTTCTAACACGCGTCCTGGCTGGTTAATTTAAGCGATGGTGAAGCTCTATGTTGACTGTATCGATAATTGTGCCACTTGAGAATAATTTATTTATACTGTATTGCTGTGCAAATAAACTGATAGTCTGATAGTCCAATTATCCATCCGCCATAAGGATTCACAAAATAAGCACATTTTGGGGTAGAAAACATATTATTGTTTTTCAAAGTAGGTTATATGGATCGTGATAGCACTGTACAGTACATTCCAGTCCATTTTCTCGAAAACTGCTTGTAAAAACATACCAGATAGGAATTATTTGCTGAACTCAAATATTGTATTACTATAAAACAAATACCTCAATGTCAATATAATGATAAGATCATCTGGGGATCAACATTGGTGCTCTCAAAATCATTTGTAATGTGAATACAATGACAGAACAAGTAGAATAATTCACTGTTGATTAAACGGAGCAAAAGCACTCAAATAAGCTCAGAAAATCCAGGAATGTTGTCGTGACTTCATTTTCTAGGTTACAATTAGTCGCTTTAAGCTTTAAAGTTCCAACACTTTGGTACTCGTGTTTGATGATCTTGACGTTCTTGTTGTAGTGGCTTGTTCCATACAAACAAAAACTCAAGTACATTCATGAATTAAACAGGCCTTTACTAACAAAATTAAATCACCAAGTAGCAAATTTGAGACTTACATCTGATTCTATTAATTGGCTGGCGCGGCGCAAGCCATTTGCTCCTATATTCCTTTTGCCAACCTTTCACCTATAAGTGGCATTGATCTTCTTAAAAAGAAAATGAAACTGGTTCCAACAAATGTAACTAATGTTGTCAAAGACAATATTTATATATATCTCTACATTACAGTAACCATATCCCAGGCAACATTGAATATACATATTATATTGCCCAACTCTATTGTGAGTGCATGTGCCCTCAACTACTAATAATAACTTTGGAATGATCCGCTGAATTCAAAAAATAAATAATAATTTATCCAGTATACTGAGGAGGGTCTGGTGGTTAGGATGCAAACCATATACCGTGATTACAGCATCCCCAGTTTGATTCTGCCCAGGGACCTTTGTTGCATGTCATACTTCCTCTCATTTTCCCTCACCACTTCTTGTCTGTATCTATACTATGACCTATCCAGTAAAGGCAACATACTGTAACATATTCTTTAAAAAAGACCACTATATCACTGCTAAGACCAACTACAAGGCTAATCCTATGATGTGAAAAATGTGGTTGCAGAGTAGTCATGTAACATGGGCTAATCATCAACAAACAGCCTCCACACCTCCGCTTCTCTTACACTGTTGGACATGAATTTATGACGTTCCACACATTCCAGGATACAGTGCGGTAATTCACTTTTCTGGTGTGTCAACATTTCTACGTATTGCCCAACCTACTTCTGCATCAACCAGGTATGCCCTATAAATCCTGTCAACAGCCCCAAGAGAAAATACATTTTTTGCTTTAAATCACAGCAAAGGTGTATGGGTATTTAAACAGCTACCGTTTAAGTGTGTGATCATCACTACCACCCCTCTTCCTCCAAGAACAGCATTGTTGTGGCTTCATTACGCTCTGGTTTAATGAGATTAGCTGTGCAACTTTCATACAAGACTTCTCCTTGTATGATTGCTGAACATGAGAGTAAAATGGTAGCCTGAGCTGAACCCTTTTAAGATCATTTGTGTAAATGAAGTACTTGTGTGAGGTGGTAGATTGACTGAGTGTGTTTTTGAATGTACAGATAAGTGAAAAATCAAAGGAGTCATAAAGTTTCATATCTTTTTGAGACTCCAAAGCGGATTCAATGTCACAGATTCCCCAAGTCTTCTCAAGATATTCCCTTATTTGGTGTTTTGTTGATGGTGGTGGAGAGTGCTGTCCAACAAGCCAAAGTCTTCCATAGGTTTTTAGAGGAATTAAGATCTGGTGACTGTGAAGGCCACAACACATGATATTTTCTATGAGATTTGGGTCTTGCCCCTTAATCTAACCTAGTTGTATTTGTGCCTAAACCTAACCAAACCTGAACAATGGCATTGTCACATCATGAAATGGATTTATCTTTTAACTGTGATTTGTAATGGCACAAGTGATGTTGTCCTGCTCATAGATATGTGTCGTTCTACAGGCCATGGACAAATAACATATTATGGAAAACTTGTTGGTAAGAAGTTTAGTTTGTTTTTTACTTTGTTACCCATCAGACAAAACCTGACAAAATTATCTGTGAGACTGTAATGCTGCTCTATTGATTTTATTCGAAGCCATTAGTACAGTTCACAGATTTTTTTGTCCGATTTCTTTTTTCAGTCAGAATCTTTAATCCAACAAATGTTTATGCTCTGCACTTTGGTAGCTTGAGAAAAAATCCCTGAAATGTTTTCTGCTATCACACTATGTCAGATCTGCAGGAAAACATCTGGTCATGATAACATCATGTCTTGCATGTGTGGTCAGTTACTCAAAAACATAAGAAAAATATGAAAATTAAGCACACAAATCATCAGAAATACCTTTTAAGTGTCTGTTCCCTCTAGGCCCTCACATCAAATGCCCCTGGTCCTCCCGCCCCCTGTTAGTTTGAACCTTGGTGAATTTGTGACCCCTCATGGTGCCCTTCCAACATCAGCATGACCACTTCTACCCTGCTATGACATGCAGGAATCCCAGCTAAATCAGGTATATAGCCGGATACTCCCTCCCTTTAGACCATCACTGCATAAGTTGAACTACCCCTTCTCTCAAATGTGGATCTCCACTAAAAAGATCAGCAGCAGAAGAACCAGTGAGAACATAATAACATAACTCACAGTGCTAGTGCAATCCATGAAAAGTAATGTAATTTTCCACATTTATCGCTCCCTCTTAAGTATCAATAAATATATGAAAGACAGCAGTTTCAGCAAATATACACATACAAAAACCAAAACTAGGAAACAAAACCAAAACTAATGTTCGGTCTTCACCACTATGAAACTGAAGAAACACTCCAATCCAACACTGTATACTTTGGAGAACTTGCAAATTTAAAATACGTCTCAGAAAGTGAGGTTAAATTATAGAATTGGACAGCTTGAGTGCACTATAAATGCATGAGCAGGCCAAAAAGTACACTATCCAACTCTAGGTTTGTCAGATTCTTGATCACTCTAACACTAACTTTTCTGTAATGCATCTTTTAAATGTTCTCTAATTCAGGCCTCACCACTATGGACTGGAGAGTGTAAAATGTGTTTCTGTTAAGCATGCACAAAATAACCTTGAGTATGACCAAATTAACTACAATTTACATTTTTTTTAAAAGAACCTCTAGCAATGAAAGAAATACTGTTTTAGCCGTTACATTTGTTGAACTCAGCGTATTCACTGGGTGCTTTTACTTCATCCTGGCTGAACTCACAGCCTTCAACCTGAGATGACAGCACAAACAATAAGAGCTGCTTGTATGATGTGCTAACTCGCCCCACTGCTCATGACTACCTTCAAACTGTACTATCACAGGGATAATGATTAACCAACGTGTGGCAATTTTGCACTGACAAAGAGGCCAGATAGGGAGTTGTTCATTAAAAGCAGCAAATGTATTATTTCCTTCCTGTTGTTTGCTTGTCATACAGGGCTTTCAGGTTTACTTCCGAACCTGAACTAACACAATGACCATATCTAGCAAGGGAGCTGATTGTGTAACCATTGCCCTCCAGTTATCGCTGTAGCGTGCCCAAAGTTAATAGCCGCTTCCTTTTTTTTTCCTGGAATCAGCACTAGCTGCAGGACATTTATCAGAGAGTATTGGAACCAATGGCCTGTCTGTGAAATGAGATATTGATTCAAAGGAGTAGGTACACCTCTGAAAAAACTATGGCAGAAGTAACTCTGAATTACTTCTTTGGACATGATTGTAAACTGAGCATGCTAGATGCTAAAGTTAATTCAACATTTAAATGGAGGAAAAGGAGAAAGCTTGTGGGAATTCTGTGGTAAAGGCAGTTTAAATAACTGCCAAACTGAACTACTGCAGTAAAATGTACTGATTTAATTATTTAACCAGTTTTATTATTTCCTATGAAGGAGGCCTTTGTATTAGTATAGAAAATTGTATTGTACAGCTCACCATACATTGCTGCAAAGAGTATCAAAGCAAACAAACCACACCTTTTGTGCAGGTCATTTAGCTGTGTTAATCATACATGGAACACACTCACGAGTAACTGTTCACCTTGTCTGGCTGCTCTGGTGATTTGTGTGTGTGTGTGTGTGTGTGTGATGCTCTGACTCCTTCCCCTGCCTGTATAATGCAGATTAAGGGCTAGTGTGTTGTATCTGGCAAATCCTCATAGTGCGCTGCAGGTAGAGTGCTGAAGCATTTAGAAGAGGTGAAATCACCCGTGGTAGGTATTTCATATTGTTTCATAATGCCAAAGGGTGATTAAAGTCTGTCACATTCTTAGGTGTCACAGGTAGCCTGTGTATGTGTATGTTCACAGGTGAGAGTGGAATTCAATGCTAATATAATACATTTGTAAGGACTTGGCAAGAAAAAGAGCAATTATCTGAAAAGGTAAGTGGTGGTAAGTAAATGTGTATTTTAGTCTGAAAAGATACATTTTAAGCCATTTTGTCTGTAGCCCTGTGTGTTTGGCCTAACACAAAAGCAAATTTAAGCGAAACTTTAGCAAAGAATTTGCTCAGATTAAAACAACCTGAACTGTGTGACTCCACTTAATGTACAAAATGTACAAAAACAAGCAGAAAAAGGTAACAAATGAAATCAGTCTGAATCCAAACAGTAGCTGAACACAGCACATGTTGTCAGCTAGCTAATGCATATGTCTGTAACTATTTGTAGTGAATAAACGTGGCTTGAAAAAAATGTGGTCACATTTGCACGAATTAACAAAGGTAAAGTACAATCAGTCTGAAGACTGCATTGCTGTCTGAGACGTTGTCATTCTTGATATTACTACTGGATTGCATCAAAATAAGACATTCTCAAATCCTATAT
>JAVQJL010072183.1:0-17687 GCA_036024295.1 Nannoperca obscura | reverse complement strand
TGAAAGCAAAAGTTTTAGATTCGCAAGCAAAACTTCAGGGTTCGCAAGCAAAACTTTTAGATTTGCAAGCAAAATTTTAGGGTTTGAAAGCAAAAGTTTACAGTTTGAAAGCAAAAGTTTACAGTTTAAAAGCAAAAGTGTGGAAAGTTTCTCTCTCAAACCACTTTTTTTGACTGTTTTATAAAGAAACAAAATTATCTCCATACCACGGAAGCATAATATAAACTTAAATAATAAAGGTCTTAAAACTACAAATTGACATAGAGCTCCTTTACAAGACAAGGCCACAAAATTAAGTAATAATGCAGGAACCTTTTTAATTGATATTTTAATTATTATATGCATGTCTTTCCAGCAGTTGCCCGCTATGCCTGGTTGGTAATCCGTTCTTAGTATGTTAGCAAATTAATAAAAATGATGTGATGAAATCTGCTATTTGTATAAATGTAAAATATAAAATGTACATGTTTCTAAAAGAAATGCAAAAAGAAAACAAACCCATCCAAAAGCCACATTTCTTCCTGATGTGTATCTTTAAATGTGACCTCATGCTGCATCAGCAGGTGTCACATCCCACTGATTTACACTTATGCACAACCACCACCACCTCTCACTTTAACAGAAGCACCAAGCATCAAGTTAAGGAAGTAAATGCATTTGAGACCTCATACTCATACTTTGAGACCTGAGCACAATTTCCGCCAGTGGTTTGACAGAAACACAGAAAGAGCTGAGCAAGCATCAGTGGAGAGGCTCATGTTTTGCCCAGAGAGCTGCCCATCCCCTGCTAGCTTTTACTGGTATTGATCTCCTGTATGGAGTCACACAGAATCCTTGACTGAGAGTCAATGGGCTGGTCAGCAGCACACTCTACTGTATAATGTACAAAGCATAGGATATGGACTCCATGACTATTAATTCTGTAACCAATATACAAAATGCTCCTCTTAAGCCACATAATGAAAACATTTAAATAATGAATAAGCTAAAATAGTTGCTAAGAATAATATCCCTCAGCCAATACTTACTAATGTACATAAAGGAGCTAACTACGTAGATCAAAGAGAGGAACTAATATTCAGTCCCCAAAGCAACAAACTACAAGCTCACATTACAGCAGTTCAAAAGGCCTACAGCACTCATACAGAGCATAGTTGCTCTATATCAAGATGACAAACATGAAAGCTATAGGAGCTTTGCCAAAACAGTGGCTTGTGAAAATAAGAATCCAGGAATAGAACAGCATGACTCAGTCTCTCTGAAACTTACCTGGGAACAAATGCTTGCATGGTCCCTGTGGAAGGTCAGAGACTGAGGCAGTGAGACACTGCAGCAGTGATGAGTGGGAGAGGCTGGACAAAGCGACTCTGTAGCAGGCTATAGTGGAGAGAGAGAGGAGGGAGGGAGGAGAAAGAGAGAGAGAGACTTCCTGCCTATCTGGATGATGCACACACAATCAATTTAAACTTTCTGTCTACCAAGCTCTGATGCAAGCAAGTCTTAGTCTACACACAATTCATGTGTTCATCAAACCCATTTCTGGATTCTGGTAAAAGCACACGTGTTTATTTGACCCATTCTGTCATACAAACACAAATTAAGGTTGTATCTTTTCTTTGGGTGATATTCAGGCAGAATAGGGTACAGTGTTCTGATAAAACAAGTGCATTATTATTTGCAATTGCAAAATAGTGCAAATTCAGCACATCATGTGGAATGGCACAGAGGAGTAAGATATATCAGGCTTTGGCTACATAGACAATACAACAATTAGTAGGATTAATTATGTTTGGTTGTGGCCTTTTTAATGGGATTTGGAATAGGAAATAGGAAAAAACAGAATATCACCAGTTTCACCTTTACAATACAACATGGGGCTGAGGATGATGATGATGATGACGACAGGTGTTTGTCATCATCAGGTGTTTGTCATCAAGTTAAAACCTCCAAGCACTTTTAATGTAGTATGATCAATATAGATTTTGTATGACACAACAGCACATAATCCAGAATACAAAAGTGAAAGAACGATGGTTTATTTTAAAAACATGACAATGTGACAAGTGTCATACTAAAAGTTACCAAGGCCTCTGCAAAAACTGTGCATATTGTAAAAGTGAACACGTCTTAGTAAAACTGTACGCTGATGTCCAAGTCTTATTATGCTACAAAGAACTCTGTTGAATCACTTATCAGAAATGCATTGCACATTTGTGAAGCATGACTACACAAACATGTCAAGTCTCCAAAGAGGCAATTTCACAATTAATAATATTTGATACATATACTTTTTGCCCTAATCACAGCTTCACTCAATATAGCAGAGCATTATTTGAGAATTCACATTATTCCAGTTGTCTTTAAAGCATCTCCGAGAAACGGTCTTACGATCTGACCACATGTTTAGCTCTCTGTTTCTAATGTTAACAGACATGTTCAGCAGGGTCTGAGATCTGGTGACTGTTGAGATAAAAACCACGAACACCTGCACTCTGTGCTCCTCCTTCAGATTTCAGTCCTTGCAAAGTTTGTTCAATTTTTAAGGGTAAGTGTCCTGCTCGAAAACTCTTGTCCTGCTCGAAAACTCTCCTGTGCAACCTAAAACTAGAAAGTCTAACATAACTCAATGTAACGCAGTCCTTCTGTTTGGTTCATGTGCAGCTGAACCGGTGCATTTCAGCTACTGTTAGACTCTGATTTACACACTAACCTCTCATTATTCTCTATATTAACCTCTGTTATTTGCAACCATAACGTTAAATATTTGATTAATCTGTTACCAAGACTTCTGCGTTCAACAGCAACATGTTGCTACGGTTAGTTTAAAGACTGGTTTTATTATTAAAGATGTGGTCTAATTTGTGTTATAGATGAAAATTACTTTGAAACTATCCATCAGTGTGCGTTTAATGCTCCCTGAAAACACAATATTTAGCTGGTTTAGATAGTTTTCCATGCATTTGGAGAACAGTTTATCCCTGAGGTGCTTCACCAAGCTCTTCTAATAGTTAGACAAATGTTTTTGTCCATTATTAGGAGCAACAATAACGCATAGAAGATGTGCAGTTATTTGCTAGACACACAGCAGCACTAAATGATGGAAAGTCTGAACTGACACAAAAAACACATTAAAGCTGTAGAATGATGTTGATGAAACCAAACCGTTCCTGACAGAAGACTTTTAGACTTGGAGACCACTGTATCTTACAATACTGCAGGTGTGTTCAGTCTACCTGGAATTGTAATTAGTAAAAAAAAAAAAAAGAATACAATGAATCAAACTAAATCAACCAAACCTCCAGTACTGAACCACTGATATGTAATTTAAATAAAGCAAGTTAAAAAAAAAAATATATCAACTACTGTTAGTCTTATAATTAAAACATATTCAGGAATTGTTCTAGTTTATCTTATTAAATATTCTGTTTCTCATTTTATTGCTAGCTCTTCAGTTGGCCTGTGTAAACAACTGGGATACATTACGTTATTGCAACAAAATATTGTCTCATAATACATTTCAGACAGTGACAAAAAGAACATGTTTAATGTCACCAAGATGGGCATTACTTATGGCTTCAAGTGCATTGATATATAGTGTATGCATTGGCTTCTTGTTAAGTTTTCCAGTTTAGTATAAAGACTAACCTTAATGAAAAAGGTGGAAAACACAGTCATTCTTTTATGGATTAAGGCTTTTGAGGTTGTTTTTGGCAGGTAAAACCCTGAATTACTCATTTCCTAACTTAAAGCCATCTCATATTTGTGAGGTACAGGTTTCAGCTCAGACTCCAGCATAGATTTCTTCTGACTGAGTCTGCCTTTCAAAAGAGCAACCACATAATGATCACTGCACCTAAACAACAGTAATCAATAACACCTTCCTTCAGTATTTCTCATGTTGCAGACTGACTTTAGGCTGAGAAAGCTCCCATTCTCCTTGGTGGATGTGTCCGGTGTGGAATAAAATCTTTCTGGTGACATGCGCTCTGTAAAACATAAAACAAGAAAACATTAGGTGGGTTATGACAATATTTGATTTTATCCAATGCAGCAATGTCAATACATTTATTTTAGCCATTATTTATAGAAAAACAAAATACTTTTCCTTGATATATTCTTACTCACATTCGTCCTCTGGTAAAGTATAATTTTCTAATGGCTCCTCCCCTTCTTCCTCTCCCTCCTCTTCAGCTGCAACATCCTGCTGTTCTTCCTCTTCTACATCAAGTTCCTCCTGCTCAAGCGTCAACTCCTCCTGAACTTCCTCTCCTTCAGGTGCCTCCTCTTCAGCTCCTACATCCTGTTCTTCCTCCTCATCGAGTACAGAGTCCTCCTGAACTTCCTCTCCTTCAGGTGCCTCCTCTTCAGCTCCTACATCCTGTTCTTCCTCCTCCTCGTCGAGTACAGAGTCCTCCTGAACTTCCTCTCCTTCAGGTGCCTCCTCTTCAGCTGCTACATCCTGTTCTTCCTCCTCCTCGTCGAGTACTGAGTCCTCCTGAACTTTCTCTCCTTCAGGTGCCTCCTCTTCAGCTGCTACATCCTGCTGTTCTTTCTCCTCCTTGTCGAGCACTGACTCCTTCTGAACTTTCTCTTCTTCAGATGCCTCTTCAGCCGCTACATCCTGCTGTTCATCCTCCAGCGTAGACTCTTCCTGAACTTTCTCTCCTCTTGCCTCCTCTTCAGGCATCTCATCACCTACACTTTGTCCCCTCTCTGCTGTTTGTGTCGTACCCTCTTTCTCATTTTCTGATAAGGCAACTGACCAATCCTGCTCTGTCTGATCTTCCTCCTCTGCAGGAGCAGTTTCATCCAGCACAGAGTCCTCCTGCTCGACAGGAGCTTCATCATGTGCAGCTGCCTCTCCTTCACTTGCCTCTCCTCTCTCCTCTTCCTCTTCTTCTGGGTAAGATGCATCGGCAGGATGTGGTGCTTCTTTTTCTTCTTCAGCTGTGGGAGCTGCCTCTTCCTCTGTCTGTTCCACAGGCTTTGTAGGAGGTTGAGTTCCTCCCACCAGCTAAGACAAAGAAAGCAATCAAATACGGTATATTATTTCATGGTAGAATAGGCAAATTATTTACAGGTCTGCTATATGTACATCCAGAAGTCAATGCAAATGGAATGAGGAGAACATTACGAACAAAACAAGGATATATTTATTTATTTAAAAAAATGTAGGTGTAGATGTGAATCCATTGAAGAATCCATGCCAGGCAATTAGGGCCATCAAATTAATGACATGAAAATCTCATTATGGTTCCCTACGGGCACAGTGAACAGAAATAGTAAAGAGTCCAGAGTGCAGACTGTGTGCTGATGAGCTTCTGATCCTGCAAACTCTGACGTACCGTATCGAGCTGCTCCTCCACACTGGCCTGCTGGAGCCGGTGGGACTGCTCGCTCTCTAGAAACACTCTGAAAGACAGAAGTCACTCACAGTGAGAGTTCTAAGTGAATATCTCTGTGTCAAATTATGTTTTTGGCAGTTAATAAAGTGTAACCTTACCCTCAAATTCTGCTAAAACCCTCTCTCCTAGCATATTTTAAAAATGTAATGAGTGAGCGAACGATGACGGTAGGAGGCGTGGCCTGGCAGCTACGTAGTGTGTGGGTCAGGGGACACGGGGGAGACTGATTAACACTGATTAGTCCTTTTTATATAAATTAGAAGGTTTGGGGCTAATTTAAAACAGTAGAAGGTGTGTTGAGCCATTTCAACCCATAAAATTGAATTTTGTATATATTTGGTAATAAATGTATGTGAATGTCGACAATTACACTAGCATTGATGTGTTTCATCACAGTACAGTCATATCATTTAGTTAACAGTTAAAAAAAACATTTATTTAGAGTAATATTAATCTCATTGGGTCATATAATAAGAATATAGTATTAATTGTGAATTCAAATACTGGCAAAGAGCACCCATGCTTCATTTACATTGCTTACTTCTATAGCCTGTGATCCACCATCTCCATGATGTTTATATAAGCTTTAAAGAGTGACCATTTTACATAAAAGGACATTTTACACAAACCATTCAGCTCCAAAAATCATCAGTACAATATAAATGTTAATACAGATCAGGGCAATCTTACAGACACCGACCTAGACTAACAGAGAGGCAGATAGTGGCAGCCAACAGGGCTTTGACAAAGTCAACAAAACGTTATGGGTCAAAGGAGGTGAGCTATTTTCTCTAAAATAGCATTAAAAGCTGCTGCTTTTACCACAACCTACCTGACAGCAGCCATCTCCAGTGAGTTGGCATTGAGCTGAGCCTGGTAGGCGTCCAGCTGCTCCTTCAGTCCGAGCACCTCATTGGCCTGTGCGTCCAGGGTGGCACTCAGCGTGGCAACTTGTCCAGCTCTCTCCTTTAGCTTTGATTCTGCTTCTCCCAGGCTTCCTGTCAAGACCTTAACCTTCTGGGACAGCTCAGAGCTCAGTGTGGCCAGGCCCTGCACCTGAATCCCGACACCCTCAAACTCCTCACTCTTCCCCTTCAGCGTGGTCTGCAGCTGACTGAGTTGCTCTAGAGACACAGTAGCTTGCTGCATCTCTGCCAGACGGGCTTTCATCTCAGTGTGGAGTGACAGCACCTGAGCGGGGAGGTCAGACGTCCTGAGCTGTTCCGCTGTAGCCAAGGCCATGCCCACCTGTTTCTGGGCCAGTGCATACGACTCCTCCAGGGCAATCAGACGGGTCTCCAGACTCTCTGAAATGTGCTGCTGCAACGAGACATACAGGACTGATGTTGAGTGAAGCCGGCCACTTGGACTGACTTTCATTCTCTCTGAGCTGGTGCCTCGATTGTCTTAACTACTGTATAAGTGGTTATATTAAAATTATATGTTCTTCTATTAATTTACCCACAAAAACTACATTTCTTCCAACCAAATTATGGTATACAAGTCCATAACAAAAAGAAAGCTTTTTATAAAAACAGAAGCCTTTACAACTACTCAGCCCTGGGCTACCGTTTTGGTAGAATCTATTCGAAGTGTCATGAAATCACAATCCGTGTCAATCAATCAAATGCAGGAATGAAATCTCTCCTATTGCTGTCCGGTATCCTCTAACTAGTCATACCAATATCAGAATCGAAACAACCAATCAGAACAGGTCATAACATGCATGGACTGTTCAGTAAAACCTTACTGCCTTTTAAGAAATGACGGGACAAACTTTGCAACTGCAGGTCAAACACACACACACACACACACACAAACAATTTACTGCTGGTACAAGAAATATTTCTGCAACAAGACTGAGCTAGCAGAGCTCTTCTCATGCAAAGTGTTTGCCTGAACCAACGGGAGTGGCATGAGAGGGAAAAAGTGAGTGAGTGAGAGGGGTGGATTTGTTTGGTTTAAGTACTTTTAAAAAAGCTTGCTCGTGTATATAGTTGCCTGCAGCAGCTTAAAAATTGTTGGAATTCAAAGAACTTCACAGGTAGAGTGAAATATAGGCCAAAGTAGCCATGAACCTCAGTTTGCAGTGACATAACAGGGTCAGTTCATTCATGCTAATACATAAAAACAATAGGAATATAACAAGTTATACGGATGCCTACAGGAATACACTATTTAGACAGTGTCATGTCAGAGATACAGGTCAAACAATCGTCACTCTCTGTTCTCCTACAATGTTTCAGATGGCCTGTAAATACAACCTCTGAACTGGTGTTCAATATCAAAATCACAGACTAAATTTAGCCCTGGCACACTACTGTCGTGTATTATTTTGGCAGCATCCTCTGCACGGCTCTGAAAGCAAGTCCTTGACTGGTATTACAATACAGACATTTTCCACAGAGAACTTTGATACGGAGTAGATTTGCTGTGTTTGTGTGAGTGATAAAGTCGGAATCCCTGCAGTAGTAGGTCAAGAATAATCCTCATTACAAGCGTCAGCAGCTGTCTGTGTTGGATGTTAGAAATAGCAGCGTTTTGTACTCACTCCAGTGAGGCTCTTGGCATTTTGAAATCTGATAGAGGCCTGCAGGTCTTGACTTTCCTTACTTGTAAGTGGCAACGCGCACTGTTGGCATGTGGGAAGGCCTCTTCTTAACTTGTGGAAGTGTGTGTGTGTAGATTATGAACTCATGAAAAGATTTATCATAATAGGATATATGGCATCCCAGGAGGCGCCCAGAGCTGCAAACTCTGGTGACCGAACATGTTCTCTCTGGGACATATTTATTTTTAATTCCTTACCTTATTAGTTGACTGTCGCATTTCTTCGTGGGAGGACTGTAGTCTCACTATTTTCATCTGCATGCCCATGAGATTGTCTGTTAAACCGGTTAAAGTTTGGTGCTGCTGGAGGCAGAACCATGCGCCAGTGGCACCGCCAATTACAATCATGATAAATAAAACTAAGAGAAGAGTGCAATTATTCGCTCCACCGCGAACTTCTGACTCCGCAACGTCGTTTTTGAAAAAGTTATCTTCATGTTTGTGGTTGCTTTTCCCTTTCCGATGCTTGGCAGTCATTTTTCTACACAGGACACAATGTTCTTGCCGGGTAGAGAGGTGATATTCCAGGAGCACAGTGGGACAAAAAGCCTGCAGCGGTGATTTCTTTAAGTGGCGCTGCACGAATAGGGCTGGTTTCAATCGCCACGCAATAAAGTACCGAGAAGCTGCAGCGAGTTCTTGATGAAGAGGTGAAGCAGAAGATGGGACAGGGAGGCGTGGACCCTAGGTAACGTGTTCGTCCATTCAGGAAGAGGAAGGAGGAGTGGGGGGCTGGGCTCACCGGGAGTGGCTGAGTCTTCGCCAGCATGTGCGCTGCTGTCATCTAATAGAAAAACTACACGTCTGGTGGTGGGCTACTGTGCGCTATTTTTGACTGCAGCTGAGGCCAGGGCTGCACGTGGCGTGCAGCAGTTACACACTCTGGGTATAAGCAACTATGAGTTATGATCACGTGACATGACAGAAACCCCTATGGCAGACAAAGATTTAGTGACCTTATCAATCAATTAACCTAATTATTTTTAACTTTGTAGCCCAGGGTCCTTTTAAAATATGGCTATGAGGCTGACATATTCAGTGACATGCGCAGACTATGGAAAGGCCACATTTTTATAAAAGGTCACCTTCAGTGTCGAAGATGTTAACATCTTTTTGGGCTTTGCTGCTTTCTTACATTTCATCTCAGCTCAGGAGTGAATGCTCAGTTAAATCTACCCTCTGGTTAAATGTCCTGTTAATCCTTATAAAGTCTAATCTAATTGTTTTGTCTTTCTTTGGCTTCTTGTTTTTTCTCGTCATATTTTTGTTATCTGTTGTCATGCTGTTTTTATTGGTGCAAACAAACATCCATCCATTATTCATTGCAGATGTGTGTGTGTGGGGGGAGACTGCAGCCTAACCCAGCTGACATTGGGCGATAGGCACGTACACCCTGGACAGCCAGTCCTTCACAGGGCTGACACATATATCAGACAACCAATGTATGAATCGCATTTGCACCAACAGTCAATTTATACCCACTGAGCCACAGGGAGAACCCAGGACCGTCTTGGAGTGAGGTGACAGTGTTAGCCACTGCTGCATCACTGTACTCGGCTCCTTAGTCCACCCCCATACAGGTGTTGCTTCAGTTTGTAGTCTAGCTGTGGAATTTTGCACTAAAAGCAGTGATACAACATGCTAGAATAATTAACATCTCCATTTCCAAACATAGTGCATCAGTGTTAAAATTAATTGATCATGCACATCCAAGTTGAACAAAGGTGACCTCTTTGCCAGAGCTGTCTGGAGATGGCAATTAAAGGTATTTTGATGCTTTCTTTCTTATCTCCTTTAGCATATGTACGCCAGACTATCCTTCATTTAAGAAAATTAGATAATTCTGTCCCACAATTCCTTGCAGCAGCAATATTTAAAGCGACCATGGGGCAGACCCACGTCAACAACATCTACCATTGCATAATTACTTAGCCTAGTATAAGTACAGTTGGAATCGTTTAGCTCTGCAGTTGTCTTTTGCTAAGTCCTCATGAATTCTCCTTAACGTTTCCTTGACCTAGATGGAAAACATTATGTGGCCTTGACCACATAATGTTTTCCATCTAGGTCAAGGAATAGTGCTTAGGAAAAGATATAGGATGTCATTTTTTGGACAATTCAACAGCAGCCAGGGTTATGGAGCAACATGATTGCCAGTGTAGCTCTACCCAACTTCCACCTAGAGGGCTAATCAGCTGGGGTAGTTGAAAACACCTGTGAGTGTGCATGGCCACACTTAAAGACAAGCCTCGAAAATCAAACCAATTTATAACCCGAGATGGTTATGTTGGTAATGTTACAGCCAAGACTTAAAGCCATAGGTTAGCTCATTACCTTTTAACAATACCATCTATTTATGGCAGCAGAAATAAACTTTGGTTGCATCACATCTTTTATGTTTTTTTTTGTATTGTTACATTTTTGTTCAAATATGTCAAGTTTTTCACCAGGTGTTGCACCAGGTTATCATCAATTAGCTGGAAAAAGATTACATCAAACCACAACCATCTCCATAATCTGCATTGTTTGAATTTGAATTGTATTGCTAGATGGGAAAATAAGGGTGAAATCATTTTCAAATCAGGAATACAATGTTTATTTTGAGAAATGTAGTTTTTATTTCAGTAGCAGTCCAATAAATACCATATCCCGTCTTTTTTCTTATTGCAGCTGGTGCTATCCAAGCAGCACATCCACTTCAATTCAAATTAAACATAAATACTGCTCATATTGTGGTGCCCTTGGTTTCTTCACTCTGTATGGAAGAGAGATGAAATGATTAAGCATCATTAAGTATGTTTGTTTTATTCCACCAATCCTTAGATTTAATGTGCAGCAGTGCTTCTCCCTCACCTTTGACACTGAGGACAGTGGAGCATTCAGCCCGTCCAAGGGCGTTTTCTGCAGTGATGCTATACTCTCCCATGTCTTTGGGGCCCACATGGAGAATTAACATGGAGCAGACTCCACAGGTGTCAGAGATGTAATAGTTAGTGTTAGTGTTTAGGCTGATGTGATTTCGATACCACGTGACACGAGGTTTTGGATTTCCCTTCACTGCACAGCTCATATAGCATTCATAGCCTTTGGGTGCAGTGTGAAGCTTCAAAGGTACAATGAAGGTTGGAGCACATTGCAAATTGCAGTCCTTTCTGGTCGGTACGCTCACAACAAACTTTTCTACAAGAAAGTAGATAAAGTAATATTATATTTTATCTGAAGATGTGATGTATTTGGCCTTTGGGGTTGTTTGAAATGCACAAACATACCTTTCTTCTTCTCCATTCCCCAGGTTGGTGACTCTGAAGGTGCAGATATGCCCATGTCATTTTTGGCATAGACCCTGAAATTGTATTCCCTCCCCTGCATGATATTGCAGACTGTGAACTTGTTATTGAAGAGTCTGTCAGCCACTGTTGTCCATGTGCGCTTGGTAGAGTCTAGTTTGGACACTGTGTAGTGGAGGCGATCATCACGCTTCTCATCTGGAGAAGGCTCCCAGATCACCGTCACTGTGCCAGGCACGTTTTCCTCCAGTTCTGTCAGTCCAGGAGGCTTTGGATCATCTGCAACCACAGTCAGATTTTACTGGCTGAGCCATTAACTCATGTCTTTGACAATGATGTGGTAAATATACATTTTAATTTTAGTTTTACCTGTGACCCGGACTTCTGTGCTAAATGTCTCCTGCCCTGCAAGATTCTTCACCACAATGGAGTAGATGCCAGAATCAGAGCGCTCAGAGGAGGGGATCAGCAGCTGGGATGAGCCATCAGAGTTGCTGACTGTAACTCTCTTTGTCACTGGCCCATTGTCCTTTAGCCACGTAATATTTGGCCGTGGGGAAGCCTGTAAAAAAGAGAAGTAATATTGTAATATCTTGAGGATTTCCCTCCTGTTTAGTTCTGTTTTCCTCAGTATGTCACCAGTAGCAAAGCAGTAGTATAGTCACCTCAAAGTTCACTGTGATCCTGACAGAGTTTCCTGCCCTCACCACAATGAAACTCTTCATCTTGTGGTTTGTGAACTTTGGCCTCACTAGAAAAATGAACAAAACCAATAAAAAGTGCTTTGGACAAAATTTAACTACAGGAGGTTCTTACATGGATTAAGCTCAAATACATATATATGTATTCTATGTAATTCTATCCCCAGACTTACTCATTTTAAATAGTTAGAAATTCTATTAGTACCCTGAAAATATTTCTGTTGACATAAGATGTTGATCATGTAGAGAATAATTAAGAAAAGAGAAATAATGAGAGCTAAATGGCAAAGAAACAGAATGGATTTTTGAAAGTTAATTTTAACCCCCAAATTTTGCCTCCTAAACCTTTATTCAAAATGATAATGCAAAGCTTCAAATTACCAGAAACATATTGTTTCATACATTTCAAACCAGAGTTGACATACCAGGTGAGGGCATTGCTAGGACATAGTTGGCAAGCTCCTCGGGATCACTCTCTCCTCCATTATTAGTTGCAATCACTCTCACCCAGTACATGCCCATGGATTTAAGACCTTTCACGCTGAAGGAAGTTGTGAAGATGGGGGTGGTATTACAGCGGGACCATTCAATGCACTCTGCCTGCCGGATCTCAACAAAGTATCCCTTTGCTTCATCCTGTATCCCCGGTTTATCCTCAGGTTTGACCCAAGTGAGGACCAGGTGGGTGTAAGAAGTTTCTGTCACTTTCAGGCTTATAACTTTCCCAGGAGGCTCTGCGGTACACAAAATTACAAGTTGTGCAATACCAAATGTCAAATATTTAGATTGAATCAGTATGTAATAATATATATAACATTAATAATATATACATTTTAACATGTTATTAATACAAGTCTAATGTTGTACATTATTAGGCAAATCTTCTTAATATTAGATAACTTTAAGACAAATATATTTTCTGCAAGTAACACTTACTCTTGGGATCCCGTGCAAAAACAAACTCTGATGGGTTGCTATATTCACCAGCTCCTGAGAGGTTTATGGCAGTAACTCTGAATTCATATTCCAAACCTGCCACAACATCTTTTACTGCATATTTCTTTTCTGGAAGTAATTTCAGAGAAACAACAACAACAAAATATCAGTTATGGTCCTCAATGCCATCTGACTGAACTACAATCAAATAAAAATACAGACCTTTTATTAGCTCATCCATGGCATTGACAATGGTCCAGAGATTACTCCCCTTCTTACGTTTCTCCAAAATATAACCCAGAATACGCGAACCTCCTCGGTTACTTGGTGAAGTCCAGGAAATATTGATGCAGTCGTCATAGGCGCTGACCACCTTTGGAGGTGCCGGAGGTCCAGGAAAAGCTGAAGCATTCAGAAACAAAAAATACCATTCTGGTAAGGGTTGTCGTCAGGGAACTTTTCTTTTGTAGTTTGAGCACTGCAAAATGTATGAATAAATAACCTATCAATTTAAGAATTGTGTTAGTCTGGTCATGTTACAAATGAAGCAAACAGCTTTGACATCAGAGATCTGTACTGTGTTTTGTGTTAATTTACACTCTAAAGGTAAAGCCTTTGCTTTTAGAAAAGTGTGGTATCCATGTAAACTTTAAACTTTAAAATGATTAGTCTATTAATTCATTATTCAAGTGACACATTTTTTTTATAATTGATTAATGAATCAAGTCATTTATCAACAAAAATGCCAAACATTGGTAGGTTTTAGACATTACATCTTTCATTTATATAATTGTAAATAGAAAATATTTTTAGGTTTTGAGATGCTGATGAGACAAAACAAGCAGTTTGAGTTGGATTTGACTAATTATGTGAATCATATAATGCGATTAAATATGAGAATTATATTTGTTGCAGCCTTACATCAGTAATAGGTAAACAGAGAGACTGACATGAGTGGTATTTACTTATGTCTCATTCCTCACATGTCCTTGATACAGAGTGCATATGAGAGCGCAGAGCATAGACCAGTAGCAGTCAGTGTAGTCTTATGGATAATGGAGCACAGCAGGGGGCAGTAATAACACTGAATCAGCTGATGAGCACATAGGTCCTTTTCACAGAACACCTACTTGACTTGTCACAGTAGGAAAAATTAATGATGGCTGAACTCCAATTATGGTCCTGGTGACTCACTGTCATCTATATTTATATTGATGTTTATTTTGTGGTCTGATTATACCCATTAAAACAAATGTGTAATGTTAGCTAGCTTAAATTCAAGATATTAGCATATTTGTGAGAGTCTAAGGATGCTAAGGAGTCTAAGGATGCTGTACAGAAGCCTCTTGAGGATAAGGGTAATATTGGGTTATATAAATAAAATTAACTTGACTTGACTATGCTAGAACATTAGTCCATAAACACATTGATACACCTGCCAAATGGATTGGACCATAAAAGTTACTGTAGGAGATACTTTTTTACAATACTTTATTGCTACACTCATCATTTGGTGTTAATTCTTTGTTGTGTTCATAATTGATCCCTTTGGTTCACTTGTTACAAAAAGCTAGCTACCTAATTCATTAGTTTTAATGGAAAAATTAACTAAAGAAGATTTCAACACCAGATTTTAAATGGAAAAAATATGTTAAAGAAATGCCTGATCGTTGATCTGCAGATAGACTAATGTAAGATCAGCAACAGTTTGTGGAGAGTAACTGAATTGGGACTCTGGAGAGGACTTTATCAGACTTATCAAGGACGACTTTCAACTCTGGCCAACGTTTCTGTGTGAGACTGATGGCCTAAATGCAGAACTTATACAACACGCTGAGTCCATTAAGAAAGTTCGGCGGATAGAGTGTTTTTCAAGCAGACCTTAATCAGTAAGTGCAAGACTTTATTTTTTGCATTATGCTTGTGTTGTTTTGAGTCGGCTGCTGCGCCACACAGGGCCTGTGCTTGTTGTGGCCTTGTGTCTTTTCTGCTGGCGTTTTATTAGTTGGCTGCTGTGCCACTGACAGACTGAAATACAGAAAATGAAATGTCACTTTTCGAGTGTAATTTTTTGTCAGTTTTCCTGATGTTTTGTCTGCCAAGTTTTCCAACCAGGACTAAGAACAGTGATATTTTCTTCTGTTATTTAGCCCGAATGTTGCGTTCTTTGCTGCGCTTTTGCACAATGAAAATGACTCTACTGTATAGTTTAATATTGTGGGTAAAGTTTGGTAGTTAATATTCTTAATGGTTTCTTTTTTAATTTATGTTTTGTTATGAGAAATGGTATAGATGAAACAAAGTGCGCATCTTGATAGCTCAGTGGTTGGCTGTATCCCCTCACAGAAAGAGTGTCCCAGTTTTTTAATCCAGACATGCAGGTGTGGTGAGTTGAAAACAGGTGTGAATGCATTTCTCTATGTGTGTTAGGTCCGTGATTGAGTTGTGACCTATCTAGGCTGAAGAGTACCTCTCGTGTCGACCTCTGTACCCTTCACTTGAGAAGCGGGCATAGGTAATGGTTGGACAACGTAGTACCAATAGAAAAATACACCACAAATAGGTGAAGGAGGACTTACCTTAAATAGTTCAGTTTATCCTCTATTACGTCCTTGTGGGTAGGGCAATATGATCAAACCGATATCACACAAGCACCAGTTTTGCTCACCTAGTGTGCCGGCTTGCATTTCATCAGTCTCCATCACGTCACTTGTACCCTCTGCAGTCACCGCTCGGATATGGTAACAATATTTCCGGCCATGGTCCACGTCTGTATCACGGTAGCTGGGCACACCTGGGATTTCCCCTACTTTCTTCCAGGTGTTTCGGCCCACCTGCTGTCGCTCCATTATGTAGTTAATCACTGGTGAGCCACCATCATCCTTTGGAGGCCTCCATCTAAATTCAATACATGAAGCTGAGCTTTCTATTACCTCCGCAGGACCCAGGGGTGAAGTGGGCTTGTCTGAAACATCACAAAAGTGTTAGGAAAGGTATAACTTTTTACATTTGAGAGAGCAAATACCGCCTTTAAGAGAATCTCCATTGAGAGAAAATCACGGTAAGATTTGACAGTTGTGGATCTGGCAGCGATGGCAGATGTAGCAGAAGTTTGAACATAATAACTTTTGTCAAGTTCAGTAATGCATTTCCAAAACACATCTTTAACCTGTCACATTATCGCAACCTGGGATTGTGCTTCAAGTAAGACAAAAACCAATCTTTTTCAGTCAGTGGTAGTTTGAGAGCTGCATTTGGAAAATAAGTAAGTAAATCTGCCTAGGCACAGATGGCTCAGAGAAATGTGGCACTCTCTTCACCTGATAGAGGAAAGGCTGATTGTCACCATTATGTGGATGAGCTATTAAGCATTTAAGGACACTGCTGTTCGCTGTTCTTAAGATCTTAAAAAAGCCAAATAGTTCTTACTGCAGAGCTTGCTGTGGAAATCACATCTGGTATCTACAAAGATTCAGCTTTTCTTGAAGGAGGTGGATGTTATTGATTCCCTTTGAAATGGTATGGACATTTCTATTGTTGTGTATGTAGAGCATAAGAAAGAAATCTGTGGGTGATTTTTTGTTTTGGATTTCTACATTGTCCTTCATTCACTCACCAAGCACAATAAGCTGTGAAATTGCCTCAATGAAGCCATGTTCATTCTTGAGCTTGATCTTTATCTCTCCTGTGTCCTTCCTTTGGCATCTGCTCAGAAGCAAGCGGCTGTGACTTGCGAATTTCTCTATTTTTGTATTGTTGTCATCTTGGAGCTCTTCTCCCTCTTTGTACCACTGGATCTTGATGGGTTCATGGCCAACAAAATGCAGTTTGAAGATGGCATTGTGTCCCACTTTAACTGTCACAGGCTCAGTGAACACACTGAGTTGTTCAGGGTCAAACCTTGGGGGATCTAAAAAAGGGGCCAGTTAGGGTAATTTATAATGATGATTCATTGTAATGATTCTGACCTGTGGCTGTAAATATAATTTTATTTTTCCTTTTCCAGTTATCCCAGTTATAAAAATCATTATTGTTATTATGACAAACTCTCAAACCTTTGACGTTGATCATCGCCTCTGTTTTACGACCATCTGCTTCAAAACGGTATTTCCCAGCGTGCTCTTCCTTGCACCTGATTATGACTAATTTATGGATCGCACCATCTTTAGTGATAGTGAAATTGTCATCTGGGGATATCTGATAGGAAAAGGGGCAGACAGGTGAAAATAAACTAATCAAGCAACAAGAATGGTGAGTAAATCATCAGTTATTCAAATCATCAACACTGCATGGTCCAACAGGCTTTGTGTCCAGCTGTGCTGTGTCCCAAATAGGCTCAAAGTATCTAAACATCTGAGGCACATCACAGATGAACACATAACGTATAAAACGGGTGGTAATTTCCAGTCACCATCAGTGGATAACAGTCACCAATCACGAAAGTGATAATGCACTTGATATATAAAATATTATTTGTTGGGGTATTTGCCTTTATTACTGTGTATACAAGACACTGCTTGAAACAATGCTTTCAAGTGGATTCTGATGTGGTTCATTTATAGTGTGAAAGCAAAGCAGAAGGATTGTCAAAGCACTTAATGGTCAGGCACCATCATATCACATCACAACAGCTCATAGTACCTTATCACCCTACTAGAGCACTGCGCTCTCAGAATGCAGGGTTCCTTGTGGTTCCTAGAGTCTCTAAAAGTAGAATGGGAGCTAGAGCTTTCAGCTATCAAGCTCCT
>JAVQJL010072178.1:0-13089 GCA_036024295.1 Nannoperca obscura | reverse complement strand
TCAGGGGTACAAAAACAAATCCCTGCACAGTCACTCATCTGCCTGTGGCGTAATTATCTGCTTAATCATTACTGAAGGAAAAAAACAACAACCTTGAAAGCAAATTGTGGTTTATGTCGACAAATGCTGTGTTTGCTCTTTTCTGAGATCCGGACCGTTCTGTCACCCACTCACCTCCTCCCCTGACTATCACACCACCACCTCTCTGCCTGTCAAAAGCAGTAAAACACCCCCCACATCCCCAACACATATACAAACAGTCAAACATATGGACACACACATTCATACCAGCCATGCAGCAGAGAGAGAGAGACAATGAAAAAGAGAGAGAGAGGGAGAGAGAGGGAGATACATAGCTAGAAGACATTTTGCTCACAATAACAAGCATAGAGCTTTGCTAAATGCAAGGAGCCTCCAGCACAGATAAACACAAAATAAAATGCTACATACACACATGCAGCCACTAGACAGAAAAATAAGGGTCTGTGATGAGCAATTCCACTTGAATGTTGAGAAACCCAGTGAGCTCTAACATGCACCACGCACTGATACATATGCATTATTTATTGCAGATGTAGTTGACTAAATAGATTTAGCAGCACGTCTTTAGATTTGTAATATATATGATACAACAAATATATATTTGCTTCTGATCCAATAAGGTTTAAAGCTGCACAAATCAAATTATCAGTTATTTCTGCTTTGAACTTGTTTCAATGTTTCATTGTTTGCTTCCACATTTAAGCCAAAGCCCACCACAGTTTGACTGGCTCTCGCAGTCTAGCAGTGACTTTGAGGGCTACGTCTAATTAGTGTGGTGCATCAACTTGAACAACTGTCTATGTCAACAAAGCCAAGCACCTAATATGGTGTTGTTTTAGTGCAAATGAAAACAACAAAAATGACAATATAACAGTGATAAAAGTCTTTTTCTGTCTGTCAAATCATCCTCAAGCGGGGTTTTGTGTTGCCGCCCGCCCACATCCTGTGTTTGTATCCAAACATTTCCCCTTTTGATGTACTCTCCCATCAGTGAAGTCGGCAATTGAGTGATGGAGACAGGAAGAGACTCTGACATGTACGTTTGCAATCTGCCGCCTCTTCAGGGCTTGTAAATACACTCAACTGCTCACATGCACGCGTACAAACATACCCTAGTGGTAGGGGGGCAATGGTGCGAATACCTTTTAGGTTATCAATGGTGTCCTCTGACATTCATGCACACAGAGGGAAGGTAAGGAAGCTCATATGCAAGGGGAGATACATGTGTGCGTGCGTGCATGTGTGTGTGTGTGTGTGCAGTGTGTTAACGTCAACAGAGAGTGCAGTGGGTGAGGCTCATTGTATTTGAAGAAGTCAGAGAGAGATGAAAGGGCTTTCTCTCACTGATGCCCCCCCTCCCTGTTACCCCTCGCAACCTTTCTCTCCCTCCATAATCCAATGACGTGCCTAGCTCTCTCCCCTTTCCCCCCTCTATCCACACACATTTGTCGTATTGACATGCACAGGCCATAACACTCTCTTCTTTAAAGGAAAATGGATTTTGCAGAAGTGAGTCCTGAAGCACTTTTTTCCATGGTGAATGTCCCACGGGGGTTTTTGAATGGATAGATCTTTCCTAAGAGCAGGTATAAAGAGAAGAACACCCGCCACCCCACCCCAACCCCAATCACACACACAAAGTTAATCTTTTGGCTCTCCATTCAGCTCCCTACCCTCCACAAGCATCTGCTGAACACTACCTTCCAAAGAGATGTTTACTACTTCACTTCCCTGCATGCAAACGTAAGGTAAGGGTTACCTTAAAAAAACGTAATTCTGTGAAAGATGCTTTTAGCGCAGTCATTGGTATCATGTGCCCATCTTGTAAAACCCTTGCTCCGGTGAATCTTGTTTTTGGCAAAATATAATTGCCCTTAATAATTGTGGTGCTATCAGGATACAGAATTGGACTAGCACAGAATTGTGCAATGGGAATTTCTTGGCAGAGATTTCAGCAGGCAAAGGTTCCTGAATGGTAAAACTATTTATATCAAGCGGTGTACATGGGTGCTTTTTGGTGTGAATTAAGGTGAAGATGCATCCACACGAGTTGCTTATGCTAAGGCACTACAACTCCAATGCATACATGTACAGAGACAAGAAGAAAAAGAAAATAAGTGAAAAAACTGGAGATCCTGGTATGTTTTGAGATCCGTCAGAGGCTGAGCACAGAGACACCCAACTCACACATACTTTGCTAGCTAGCTACAGCTAATGTCTGTACAGTCGGTACATTGGCGGTTTGGGGTGAATAAACACAAACAGGGCAGCAGTCAAATCTGTGTGAATAACAGGAGGTGAAGATTAAATGCTTTGCTCTCTGTCTGGACAAACCTTTGGACAAGCACAGCTCACAGTCACTGGTATGCTTAATGTGCTGCTACCTGGCATTTGGGTCAATGCACTGGGGTCTGCCAACAACTGCTTCTCTCCCTGCTCCCCTAGTACACATGAGACAGCCTCAGCCATTCAATTACTCTGTCGGTAAAGAGGCAATGGCACAAGGGTAAAGAAGTAAAGGGCTGAGGATGGGCCCTCCTCTTCAATCTCTGCCTGACTCTAAGCCGGGTGTCCTATATTCAGCAGCAGCAGCGTGAATGTCAGAGAGGAGAAGAGATTAGCGCAGTGTCAACCCTGACGGAGGTTAATGCAGGAGCAGGCTAACCATTTGTAACCCAAAAGGAGATTAATTACTGTCGGACTTTGCGTGCGTTAGACTGAGCGGTGACTATTTAATTTGCTTTGCTAGCTTTTTTGATGTGTTTGTACTTGTTTCAAGGATTGAAAATCTAGCTCCAATAGGGATCATCTCTTGCTCTCCCTGCTCTATCCTCCCTCTGTGCTGTGCTCCCTCACTCCTTGAATCAGCATCAACTGGATCTTTTTTCTTTTTCAAATTAGATAGGGCAGGCCATTTTATTTTAGTATTTCATTAGTTTCTCAGATACACAGAGAAGACAGATGGGAAGCTCCCGCCAAAACACACCCACTGCTACACACTCTGCATTGTAAACCTATTCTTAAATGTAATCTCTGCCTTACTGGGCAACAATCCTGTCACAGTCTGTTTTGCTTTTATTCAGCATTTACCTGCCCTGCAGCACAAAATAACCATAAACTATCTAAGGTGAGGTTAGTGATCAAGCTCGCTGACTCAAGGATTAATTTGCCAGGTGCAGACAGTCTGGCCTTTCAAAACTCACTTTCCAGCACATATAATCTTATTTTTGGAAGTTCATTCTCTTCCCCAACTCACTCTGCATTTTAAACTGGTGACAGTGCTACAACTGAGCAACCAGCAATGCAAGACATTTTAGCATTCAAAACTAAAAGTATTCCGTAAGCAATTTGCACAGGAATATCCTGCATGTTAAACAGGATTTAGAGTACACGGATGCGAGGGGTAGTTGGGTTCAGGGAAAGGGAGGCAAAGGGAAATGTGGTGAGATGATGGAACACATGACTACAATCAATCAACAGTGACCCTGCACGCTTTTTAATGAAATAAAATGTTTAATCCTCATGACGTAAAAAGAATTTTGATTAAAAAAAACCTCCATTTAAAGAAAATATTTTGTGAGGTTTTTTTGTAGCAAGATATGAAAATGTAATAATTGAAAAACATATACACAAAGACAAAGAAAGCACAGGTTGAGGGAGGCCAGCAGAGTCTGACCCCACTTTGAAGCTTTAATTCCTAATCTGATTAGTTGTGTAGGCAGCCATGCCAGCAGGAAATCGCCGCGTTGCTTCACATAATGCACAATTATGTGATGGCGTAAATTAGGTTTAAACATACTATCTAACTATCTCCCCAGGTGCTGTAGTGGCCTGGGGTTTTGTACGAGTGCCTGCATTTCTCTACTGTGAGAAGTGGTCTTTACAGTCTCTACATATTGATTTTTTAAATATTTAATAAGTGGCATTGCTTATAAAATAAGCGCATGTTTCTCTGCATAAGGGCTTCCATGTGGATCCAAGGAGCCAAAGCCCTTCAAGGTCATTTCAAAGACAAAGAGCTAAAGCATGACAGCAGAGAAACACTTTGTAGAGCAGGAATACATTATCTCTTCTGCTGCCACTATTTAAGAGCAGATAACAAATTCCAACCACCCGACGTGAGTTGCAGCTATTATCAAGGGAAATCAAGTGCAGGAGTGAATTACAGCTCACAATAACCGCAAGGTGCAATGCATATTTCCAACACTGCACTTGTAGCAAAGTAAAAATCTCGGTAGTAAACAAAATTTGTACCCGGTCACATGCTTATGTTCTCTTTCTTGTTTTATTCAGAACATGCTCTATTCAACTGATCCAACTGTGACACAGCTGAGTCACGTCTCACTGTGGGATAAAGTGTGGAAGATGGAGGAAGCCATCCATCGAAAGCCTTGCATGGGGGACAACTTTGAGAGAAATGGCTCAACAAGGTAGAAAAGGCTCAGGGAGGTGCAATAAGTTGAGCATTGTCCCTGTAGTGACCCAGTCTGATGAGAACAACACTGAGAACTGGCCACAGATGTGCCCACACATAGCCAGTGTCTTCTCACAGAGAAAATGGGACAACAACCTCTTCCACCTCCCTCCTTATATGTGTATACCCACAGGCTCTTTCTGTGGCTGTGCAGGTTATCCTGCTATGATCCATCCTGCGTTTAGCAGGTAATTGGTTAAGCTACTGTGGCAGCAAGGGTAAGCATCCTATCAGGTCTACAATCATCACTTCAGTTCACACATCCACTGTGATTTTCTGGCGTTAACATTTCCTAGGAGTCAGTCTTAGCCAGGCTCATTTTCACTGAAAATTCTCATTTCAATTTAGTGTGTCAAAGTGGTTTAATCTAGAATCAGATATGGCTGTGTTTGAGGGCCGCGTGTGGTTATAATTAAGGCTCAGTGGGAGCTGTGCCCCTGAAGGGAAGCAGGGTCTCTAAGGTCAGACTACAATCACTGTCTTCACATGTGGCCTGCCTGCCTTCCGCTGCACCACAGAGAAATCTGAGCTTTCAGACAGGTGACTTTATTATGAGCAGCCTAATTGGGAATGCATGCTTTTCATTGGCTGGGTAATGACTGTGAATGTTTTTTTTAGCTTGTCAAACAACAGGCTTTTTTCAATTACCTGTGGACCCAAGTGTTCGAATGCCATGAAATTGAGCAATGGAAGAGTTGAGAAAAAAAGCCTGCTGGTGTGCTTAAATCTTTTCATTTGGAAAATGGACCTCCTCCAGCAGTGATGGCTGTATAATCACAACTGAACATTTAAAAGCCTGACAACTCCCAGATAGATTATCGTGACAAAACAAGAATAAAAAATGGCATAAATACCCAAAAAATATTTTGCAAATCTGGCTGTGGTGGAAAATTTAGCATGTCAAAAAAGAAATACCGAAAGTCCGAAGCATTTATGTCATGTTGTTATCGTTACCTGATTCCACTCCACCAGAAAGCCATACAAATAAAAGAGCGGGGTTGTTTAGATAATTAGGTCATCTTGTCACATCCTATTGAATATATTTGCATATATATTAGCACATGCTAGTTCACTTTTCTATTAGGTCAAATGTTCACCAATTAGCTTGTGCAACATTTTAATAGAAACATAACTTGTAGATCCATCACTTGCCCACCCCCCCACTGTCCTTTTGCTTCTTTTTTTATAGAAATAAAGCCCATTTGGTTCATTTCAGCCCCCACGTTCATCAAATTAAAAAACAAAGGATGCAGCAATAATAAACAGAAAGTGTCTGTTCCGTACAGCAGCAGCGTCGCAGCAGAGTAGCAGGAGTCAAATTTCACTTATCATGTGGCCATAGTATGGACAGTTGACTATTTGACAATATTTTGGATTTAAACCCAAAAGGGAGCCTGATAACGTTAGTGACGCAATCTGTAAACTGTGTCTGATGAAGGTGACCAACCTTCTAAGCATCTGATTTGTTCAATGTACGGGGAAGACCTAAAGATCTCACGTTAAAGATCAAAGTAAGCATTCTACAGATATTGAGCGTCATCAATGAATATGTTTTCTTGTAAAATGACCGGTGTAATCGGTAACACTGGTGGTGTCTTGACCTCCCTCAGTTCCCACCTGAATTCAGTGTTTTTGCCATTTTTCCTGCCAACGCGTCTCGAAAAATGCATTTAGTCTTCTCTCTCCCTCTCACTCTCACTCTGTTCCTGCTGTTTTTCTACATGACACTGTTTAACTTGACTTTTTCTACTGTATTTCTCTTTTGTTTCCTCTTCGCAGCCTTGTTTTTTCAGCTCCATGTCTTCTGCGCTGCTCAGCTATTCCTCCTTGACTCATTGTTCCAGCTCTCTGCCCTTTTTACTCTATCCTCACTTCATCAACCCCTCCTTCATTTCCCTCTTTGCTCTGGTCCTTCCATCGGCACCCTTACATGCTGTCGCTCTTTGTAATGCCACCACTAGAGGCTGAAATCTCTATTAATAGCAAAGCAATGGAAGGAGAGAGAGAAAGAGACAGGGAAAGAGAGAGACGGTTACATTGCCTCCTGTGGTGTTGGCGGCCCCCCCCCTCTGATCCTGGGCCCTCTTCACCGGCTGTCACTCCCTGAGTGGTTTCTCTGTCTGTGTGTGATTGAGTGAATGGAGACAGGCCTTGCCTGCCCTGCTTCCCTGCCTTGGTCTCTGGTTTGATCAGCCACAAGTCCCAGGTTTTCTGCTGCCAGCCTCGTCCCTATAGTCATTTTGAAATAAACACCCTTTAGATCACATCCCTGTCTCCTCATCTCTGAGTCTGCTCTTGGGTTCCCCAGCAACATAACAGAGATGAAGAATGAAACAGAGAGAGAAATGAAAAGAAAAGCTTGCACCACATTACTTTATTTTTAAGGTACAGGCATGGATGCCTGTTGCAGGGCAGCCAGGCATCCACAGGCTACATGCCACAGATCCCACTATTACAAAGAGTTGAGCCTCATCCCACACCCTCAACCCCTAAAGGCAGTCTGTAGCACTCCTATTTTAACGAACCTGTGTGGGTTTAACAATGTGAACAATGGGGTTTAAAATCCCAGCATTCCCTCTGGACATTGTGATTCACTGACAGCAACAACTCGCATTGCTTTTGCTTAAATTTCAAGCTACAGGCTTAGATTTGTCAGTTTTTCAGTTATATAATACTCACAGAGCATTAAGGGAGAATAAATGTGAATCATTCCTACATTATCACCCTTCAAGAAGAAAACAGGCTTAATATTCTGAACTAATTAGCACCAACACATATATCTTTTTTTATTTTTTTTTATTTTTTAACTTTTGTGCATTTGTTTCTAGTGTGGGGAATGTTTACTTCATTAGGCCTTTATCTCACAAAGACAGACACAGTTATTTTTATCCCCTGCTAGTGTTTGCTTACAATGGAAAAGCCATTTGGAGAGTAAAGAGCATGGTAGTGAGTATAGTTATGAAGGAGCAGCAGGGAGAGACTGCGTCTTGAGGTCAGCTCAGCTGGGGAGCAGACTCATTCACTCTCTGGAAACAGATCAGGAATGGTGAGCCTGTATTTCTTGCCTTGAAATTAATTGGTCTGCTTTTCCATCTCCAAAACAAAAAAAGAACACAAATAAGTGGCTGCCGGGGAGCATGAGTGTGAGGGGCAGGGAAAGGAAGAGGGCAAGGGGTTAATTTTTCTTCCACTTAGTGTCACAAGGGATACGCAGCTGGAAGGCAACAACGACAAATCCGGCAAAAGGGGTGTATCACTGGGGGAAAAAGGAACAACTGGGGAATAAAGGGCCGTCTATCGAAGATCGTAATCACAGTATTGCACAGCTTGAGGAATTACTGAACACCAACTCTATCATGATAAGACTGATTTAAAGTCTGTGATTGTGCTACACAGAAAGTTAGTGTGTGTGTGTGTGTAGCTGGAAACTTGTATGTCTCAGCCAAACCACTGGCTACAGGACAACAATTTAAACTCTCATGCCATTAATCAGTGTCACATACATTTGTTAAAGAGTTATTAATGACTTTCACAAGTGCTGCACAATTTAGCTCCATCTGTTGCCTTTTGTTCTATTTGGTCACGTCTGTCTCTTACTGTCATAACTCTTCATTGTGGATTAATTGCAGTTTTTATTCAGATCAGCAACACTTTGACCAAATCACCACTGAAAAAGAGAGATTCCTGACTGGGGTTTTTTTTTATTTCTTGAAGGACAGGGCTTGAAAGACATTAACAGTGGTTTACACTTTTTTGTGTCCTGCCCATGACTTACTGAGTGTGTGATGAAGTTACACCGTTTTTGCAGGTGCTCTTGCTAAATGAATAGGTGCAACAGACATGAAATACATTCTAAAGAGGCTGTTACACCGAGGTGTGGACAGTCTGCAATTCCGTGCAACAATTGCAATTGCGCAATTTAGCACATTGATCATGCCCAGTCCAGCCATATACTAGGTTTCAACATAGACTCGTTTTCGCTTGTCCAATTAACCACAAACATGTATACTTCGCAGTACTGCAAAACGTTTTCCAAAGCATACCAAAAGTCTTTAAACAGATTTCCTTCCCTCCCTCATGTTAGTTGTACTAGTTTCCATTGAAACTTTGGTAGAAACTGTGTGTTTTTATGTTGCCCATTCAAGGATACTCTAATTAAAATATGTCAGAGTAAAGCATTGCATTCATGAGTGTAAAATAAAACAAAAAGGAAGCAAACATTGACGTTGTGTTTCTTGAATATAAAAAAGCTGCTCTTTAGCAGAACTGTCAAATATATAATGACTGAGCATTCTTGAATGTACCAGAGTTTTCAAAACAGTCCAGTGGCTCCCTGAAAGGTAGAAAATCTAAAAATGTCATGGTACGCTTTGAAAAAATGAACATCACAGAAATTACGAGAAAGAAAAATTGGAATGAGGCCTCAGAATTGAAGCATCGCTTTTGAGTACATGTTATTGAGAAGCTGTGTTCAGATGAGCTGGTGCGTCAGCACAGTACAGATAGTTTTCCAGGCTGTAGCCTTTCTAAAGGATGTGGGAAAAAAGAGACAATATGTAAAGATGTCAGGCTGGGTTCTGGGTCAAGCAGAGCAATGACAATGAGCTTTTATGTGTACTCCACCTGGCTGATTATCTATGATTGCAGGGAAATTACTGCGCAAAGGCCATGCCATCACAAAGCCTTTTAGCAGTCTGAGCCCGTGTGTTATATCGTGTAGATTCTGAAATGGGTTGTGAATTATATGTTGGAATATGGAATATGTGGTTGCTGAGACACCTGAAAAGAACGTATAAAAGGGTCAGAAAATGGGTGAGATGAGGCAATAGAAATAAAAAAAAGCTTGTTGTGCAAGGAGCGATTTTGGTAATAAATGCAAATTACATCCTGCTAGTCGGAATCCAAAAAATACATGAAAAGAAATTTACAAATATAAAAAAGCTTCATCTTGGTTAAAAACACGTTTTTTAACTGCTAGTGCTTTCATGCTTTTGTTGCAACTGCAAACCCACCCTTTACTTCAGGAGTCATGTGCTCATTATAATACAATGTTTGCGGCAGTTGTAGCTGATGTTGCTGCACTGCTGCTGTTTCTCATGAATGTCACTCGTGATTGCTTTTCTTTTCTTTTCAAAATCCCATCACTCAAAAGGGCCCACAACCATACCTTGTTTATACTTCAAAACCTATTAGCCAGCCCAGAGTAACAAGAAGTCATGCTTTTCCCACAGTAGACTGTATCTGCTATCAAAGGTTTATTTCACTTCTGTGCAGCAATGTCCAGTTGTCTGCCTCTACATTGCACACCATGTAGATGCACGGACTAACACGTAATCGCAGGCACACACACATACACTCCAGGAGGGGAAGGATATGGAGCTGAAATGTATCACCCCCGCTGGCATGGCCTTTTCACACAAGCTGTTGTGGGTCTCTTATCGCCCACACTTCTTTCATGTGGCAATATTTCTACAGTGAATGGCTTGGATGTAACTATACATCAGCAGAAACTTTATGATATCTGCGGGAGCATCCTAGAGGACAGAGGGGTAAACAAGTTCGGTGCTCGCTCTGCCGTCTCTCTCTCTCTCTCTCTCTCTCTCTCTCTCTGTTCCTGTGCTGTCATGTTGAAAAGGAGAGGGTGAGTCGGGATGGGAGAGGATGCAGGGAATAAAAGGGAAGGGTGAGAGGGCTGTGTTTGATGTGTATTAGCTTCACAAGCATGCCTGATTAGACAAGGGAACAACAGCACTTTGTGGCTTTGTGTTTCAGCTCCTCCTCATTACTTTCTCATTCAGTATCAATAACAAATTGCACTGTCACACAGTCCGCACTGCAGGGGTAGCAGTAATTAATTACTGCAGTGAGTAATTATAAATATGTACTGAATCCCAACATAAAACTACATTTAGGAAGGCAAGAAGTAGAGAGTTGCTAAAGGTATTCTGTTACAGCACAATTAAGTTGTGGTCAGATTTAAATTCGTTTCCTGTTTATTACAACGAAGACAGGGACGAGACGTATTCATGAGTTGTGCACTCTGTTGTGTTCAGTCTGATTGAACTTTGACCTGCAAAACTGTGCGGCTCTCCAGTGTCCATTCTATTTTAGATAGTGGATTGACAGCCCATTTATTCAGAAAATATTATTTGTATATATACGTTTATACTGTATAACTTACAATCAGCAGAGGAAGAGGGGTGCTGCTTGGCTGCACTAAGTGCAAGGACAAAGATAGAAGATAATGGCAATAAAGAAACTAAATTTGTGTGTTATTTTGAGCAGAAGTCAACTTATTTCTTATTGAGTAATAGAAGTAACACAAAAGGTCATACGTAGTAGTTTCACTCCTACAAGTGCAAAGCCTATACATGCATCCATCTTAACGTCTTCACAGAAAAATCTATATGCACCTCCCCCATTGGGTTTTCTGGTTGTGCTACACATAGCCATGGCCTGTTTGTGTAACCTTATATCTCATCTATCTTTATCCTCTTGTCAAAATGACCCCAAGGTTGTACTTCAAAGTAAAAATATAGTAAGTAATAAAACAAGACTAGGAGACACTTTTTGTCTTATTCTGACTCAGGTGACAGTCACTATTCCTTTAGGAAGATTCCTATCTGTCTGTTCCACCATCATATCCACCACCCACCACCCACCACCCTCCTGCTTGAGTGTCATTTGGACATGTCTGAATTTTGTACTCTACCCTTTTCTCCCTCCTGGAATCCTCTTACGTTTTCTGTGGCCACCACACATTGCCTCCTGTGGAGTTATAGCCAGACATAGAGTTGGCCGTCACACATGCCATCTGGTCCCTTACATCCTCCACAGTGAGTGCCTCGTCAGGGTCAAACAGGTAGTCTTGTGGAGCCTAGCAATGTCAGCTGGTGGGAAAGCATTTTCATTTTCCTAGTTGTTTCATATACACTCGCAGTGAGCTGAAGGCACTTGAGCAACCCCTGCACTCTCTCATAGCATATAACAAGGATCATTTATACAAACAATGATATGATAATGATGAATGATTAGATTATCATTATTTAACAAATTACATGAACATAATGAATACTTTAGCTTCCTTGCTGTATGGCCAGACAGTCCATGTCTATGTGCTTCAGGAATGAATTTAGTGAGGCTGTTTTAAGTATTTATCACCACACAATGTAGTTTGTTTGCACAGGCTATGACCTGGTGGAATTACAAGCATCACAACACTGTTAAGTTGTTCATCTGAAGGACTTGTTTCCTTCAATATATTGCTGGACTTACAATCAGGGGGCATTGTCCTAGCAGACAGGAGCTTTGACATTGATGACACACATGGCCTTTTATGAGAATCTCTAAAAAATACTGGCCTTCACAGGAGGGAGATGCCTGCCAAAGACCTGCCAAAAATCTTAGATAGTAATTTGCCAGTGAAGATGCGAGAGAAAACAAGTTATACAATTTGTTGAGTAAACTTGTTAATATGTGTTAAATATATTTATATAACTTTAACAAGAACTCCCCGAAGAGTGCTATGAAAATTGTACTTGTGAATCATAACCCAGTAAATGAAGGCAAAATAAAGAAAACTATATGTCTTCATCTCTCATCACAAAGAAAAGTGTATGTCCAAAAAGTAAACTAGTATTATTTTTGTGTATTGAATAGAAACCAAATGTTTGCCCAATAAAAGTTGCTTTATTTGCCACTAGTTAAGTTGGATATTGCAGAAAATGTTAACAAATATTATCTCGGCTAAAGAAAAATTCATATTGCATATAGCACCTCTAATTAACTAATATTGCACACAATCTTTATAAAATGTCAACTTAGATATTGCACTAAATGTAAAAGAAATCTGAAAAGTCACACACACAGTTCAGAGCAGATTAGGCAAGGTTCAGGACAGTGACCTAGCTCTGGTAACAACAAGATCCCAAAACTCACTGCCCTAAACGCTGTCAGTGGCAACATCTTGAAGACACTAACTTATGAAGTCACAGTACTTCACTTTGCAGATATACATCTCACACTGCACTTGATGGTTGTTGTCATGGTAACGGGTCAGTGCCAGTCGTTCATTCATCAAACAGCTTCCTTTGGTTTTTGTACAGTCCTCCAGTGTCATATCTTGGCTGTGAATGGGCACTTGATCTCACATCTCCCACAACAGACAGAGACAACACTGACCAGTCCATCTGGGGAGGCTGGGACATGGGGCCACTTGATATTAGAATCTCTCACATCCTGCACGGCCATCCACACTTCCTTGGTAGCCCATATTTTCTGCCTTCTCCATTTTGCAGGAATAACTGACATCAAGATAACAGCTTGGTAATCATGTGTCATCTCTTTTAAATCTTTTTGTTATTTAACTTTGTACTTATGGGTTTTTTGTTTGGTGTTAACTTGTTGGTGTCGTGGCCTCCACAAATGTGCTGGTGGAGAGGTTTTGGGTGTTTTTGTTCGCTCTGGAGGGACTTTCACTTGCAGTCAGCTGAGCGCAACAACAACTTCATGGCCGCTTTTGTTTACACCCGGGATCAGCTGATTGAACTTAAGCCGGCCATGGTGACCAGATC
>JAVQJL010072173.1:0-12938 GCA_036024295.1 Nannoperca obscura | reverse complement strand
TAATCTTTTTAATTTAATCTCTCTTCGTTTTCTATTTGGACTTTGCATTTTCTGTTTGGACTTTGCGTTTTCTATTTGGACTTTTAATTTGAAATATGACCAAAGATATCCTCCATAAGTAACTCATCTAGTATATAGTTCTCAATTCAGTTTTTCAAGAACTACTTAATTATCAAGTCATTCCTTGTTTTCACTCTTGCTCAGTAGCTACTTACACTTGTGTACCATATTGTAAAATGTTAGTTTGGCCTGTTTTATTTTAAATATTAGATTTTTGGTTTACTTGAGTGTTTGTGTATATAATGAAACACCAGAATATGTTTAAATTCAGGCATATTCATAACCTTGAAATTTTGAGATTGTACAAACCCTGAAAGCAACTATCTATCTTGCTCCTTTCTGCTGCACGCGCTTACAGCATAGTTTTCTCCTCGCGACATGCAATATTGCTCGAGCGAGCAGCAATATTCTGTTAAAATTTCAATGTTTAAACTTTTTGGCAGCGATATGCCACCATAACAGGGCTATTCCACCCCAGGTGCAAATAGCATTGTTGACTACTGACACTTGGGCACTAATAGCATCTGCCAAAATGAATAGAGACAAAGTGCAATAAAGTCCTGCCCAAATGCCTAAAAGCTGCTGTGTGGTGGGATGCACTACCATGAGGGTAAAGAACCCAGAAGACAAAATTGGATACAGATGTGAGGCTTCATCAGCAGGAAGAATGGGACAACTGTGGGATCCTGACACTCAGTATGTCTATAAGTGCAGACAGCACTTTGTCACTGGTAGACTAATTCAAATAGTAAGTTAAGCTAAAGCATTTGGACCGTATTCAACTCTATCTCGTGTACACAATGGAGTTTAGCTAAAACTAGTTTGACTGACACAGGCAATATTTTAATCCTACCAGCAACTTTTTGACCTTACTGGGTTTTCATGAGGCATTATATTTTTTCCTTTGATTAAATCTGTTGGATGGGATTTGTACACATTTCCTGTCTGTTTAATCATCTGGGTTATTTATCACAGGCTTTTATAAGCACCTCCAGAGTACAGAAGACATTATACAGTGCCCATTTAACAACCACGTGTCCAGCCCAAGTGTCCTTTAGCAACACTGAGCAGATTAGCAGCTGTGTACAGCAGGTATGATGAACACCTGCTCTCTCACTCTAAATCACTGAAGCATGAGCTACATTGCTTAAAGCCTAAATTGCAAATGGTAAAACATTGCCACATTGAGTGGTGGAGTGGAACTATGTTTCCAAGCCGCAGGGTGTCCTTCTTCGCCTCGCTGGTGGGATTCTGATGACGGGGTGCGACTGTGGCTTCTGGGGAGTGTCTGGAATGGGTGCCATCCCCCTGTGGTGCTCCACAGAGGCCTGATGACGGGAAGAGAAGGGACATGTCACCGTCTCCAACCGGCCATTGGCTGGCATGGGAGGACGAAGAGGGGAAGGAGGAGGAGGGGGAATGGAGATGGGTGAAAACGGAGGTTGCATGGGAATGGCTTATTCTCTCCACCACCCAGCAGCTCTGGCATATCACCAATGTTATGGCGGTAATTGATTCTCTCTGTGCCATTAGTCTCTGAGACAAAGATGCGCCAACGAGAGGGGGTGCTGTCACTTAGAGGCTGGCATGGTGCCCAGCCACACACACTCACCAACACACAAATAGATACATGCAAAGATATACTCATTTTACAGGCACACACACATTTAGTTTTTCACACAGATGCAAAGTAGCATCAGTATAATGTCAGCTGTCAAGGTCTGTTGAAGCAGGAGCATTGCTCATTTACAAATAAGCCAAACATCAGTGGTATACAGCAGACGCAGTTAATGCAGAACACTACACACAGAAAAATCAAAGGGAATACAAATGGCTGGTGATCAGATTTGACATTCTCCTCTTATACATGACATTATTCTGTTTGTGTTATGTTTGTGAGGTTACTGCGGTTGTGGCAGAACAGCACTTCTCCAAGAGACACACATTTCCACACTCTTGAATATAAAAAGAGAACTCCCCAGACAAAGAGCAGGGCATGTCTTTATCTCATTAAAGTTAATGAGAGGCTGCTGTCTTCTGCCTTCAGACGAGCCCTAATCTAATACAGAAGTCCTTGCTGTGGGCATCAGGCCTCGGTGCCGTCACTACCAGCACTGTGATGCTCATTGCCGTCATAACAATCATTACCAAACCCAGCGCTGCTGTCACTACCGGCGCCTAAACGCTCAGTGTTGTCATAACTCTCATCACTGTCGTAATGGCCATCATAGATATCTTCACCATATCATCTTTACTGGCGACACATGAATGCCAAATATCGTACATCGTCACCATGGCAATTGTCTTTTGTCATCCTCTCTGATGCTGTTTCCCATCACCATGGCCACGGCAGCAGTACCTGCTTCACAATGGAATAGAGGTGGAACAAAAGCTAGTACACACACACACTCACACACACACATAAACACAACAAGGAGTGCATGCACTGAATGCCAATTAACTAAATGAAGGATAAGCTAGCGGAGACAATATAGCCCCTCAAAGTCAGTTACGAGCTAATTAAAGAACATATAGCATACAATCTAAGATCTCTGAGATCAGTTTGCCCTCAGGCGCTGCAAGCTTCTTGATAAGCGTTCTTCCACATCTCTAAAGTGAGCTCTGCAAGTACAGTAGGGACTGAAGAAAGGGTATAAACTGGTAGCATCCCTCCATCACTCCAGGTTAACCAGCCCTGCCTGACTTTATTCCTCTCGCCTCTCAAGGCCTGCTACTACTTGGATGCTCATTTGGAGTCTGTAATTAATTGGAGCCTCTATTTTTTTTCCATCTATTTTTGTTTTGCTGTTGACCGACGTGTGGTCCTCTCACATGCTCATCTTCAGGTCGACGTGGCTCCCTAATTAAGACTCCAGAGGACGGCTAATTGCTGTTGCGTGCCTCTCGGCGGAGCAAGGGAGCCTTCTCCCGGTGCTGCCCGGAAAGCACGCCCGAGTGCTGAATTAAAGGGGCTTATGTAAGCTTGCGGTGAAACTATTAAACACCAACCAACTTTTCCTGGTGAGGAACTGCCACTTGATTTAATGGGCCTCATTAAAAGTGCACATCACAGAGATCCAAACTGCTCTTTCCAGCTTCACACGACAGTGGGATAATGGTTCCTCCTCCATGCTGTCAAAGCCTAATCCTAAATATTGAACAGTGCTATTGCTCCCGCAGAACAATCCAAAATGGGCAGCAGCGTTCTTAAAAGGAAGGATTCACATCATTTGTCTTTTTTGACAAGGGGCAGAGAGGAGCAAGTGAAGGAATAGATGGCGCTCAGCAGCTTGGTGGTGTTTGTTGGGAGAGGTAAATGGAGAAATCTGGAGCTGAATGAAAATAGATTCTGCATCAAGCTGAAATATTGTTTTTATTGCACTCCTTAAAATTTCAAATAAGCCTCTACTGATAGGGCGAGATCAAATACACGCTGGCATTGTTTATTAGGAGGCTGGCATGGATGAAATCTGATTAAACGTCACACAGTAAATCCTCACATCTATCAATAGATACACATCAGTCCATTATATTACTATACTTTTTACTATACACTTACTCTCAAAAAACATTTTTTTAAAAAGAGTAGAACATTTGAAGGTATGTTTTTCTAAGAAACAGGCTTCTAGAGACTGTGAATCAAGTTCAAGTTCAAGTTTCTTTATTGTCAATTCTGCAAGATGTACAGGACATACAGAGGATTGAAATATCGTTACTCTCAATCCCTCGGTGCAAAGAAAACACAGAATACACAACTAAGGCATAAAGAGACATACAGTGTCTGTCATTGTGTAGTGCAAGGGAGAGAGTTCAGCATCCTGAAAGCCTGGCGAAGGAAGCTGTCCTTCAATCTGCTGGTCCTGGCTCGCAGGCTCTGCACTCTCCTTCCTGATGGCAGCAGGCTGAAGAGGCTCTGTGACGGGTGGGTGGGGTCCGTTGCAATGCAGATAGCTTTTCGGGAGAGGCGTGTGCTGTTGACGATCTTCTCAGCTGCCCTCACAATGCGCTGGAGGTTCTTCCGACAGGAACCCTGTCTGCTCGATAGCAAGTCAGCCGCTCGAGCTGGATGGCGTGCTGACAGCACGATGGTGGGGATGGCTGGCTTGTGAGGGCTAGTCGCTGGTCGGATACCTCTGCACGTACCCCACTTCTGCTTCCTCTCACACCGCTTGTGTCGCCTCCACTGTGTGCGAGGTGCAGGACTGGGAGTCGGTGATGGTACAGTCCTCCAGAGCAGACCACAGTCTCTTAGTTCCTCTGTGTCTGTGGAGCTCAACTTAAAAAATGTGGCTCTGTTGACATTGGGCAGAACCTCTCAACTGCATGTCCGCTTCATGACAGGTAGACTTTACGAAAACGTACAAGAACACCACGACTGATGTACGAAAAATACAGAAACACCATCTCGTCGGGAGAGAGAGAAGCCGCAGCAGGTGTACGCACCGCCATGGTAACGTCAGACCTTTTATATCCATCAGTACGTTTACATGCACTGAAGTAACCACATCACTCAGAGAAACCAGGTTTCGCAGGTCATTACAGAAATATATAGGGGGTAAATTAATTGTTAGATGAATTGACTAATTAGGTGCAGCCCAAGTTTACACGTCTGTAGTAACCTGGTTACTGTAAAGCAGCGTATACATGCAGTACATGCAGCAAGTCAGTAGTCAGACTTCTCCCTTAACCCCAACCTTATTTTGGAAGCATAGCTTAGTTATTTAAACAGTTTTAGCATTTAGTTGTTGTTGCTCTGTGTGTCTGTCCGAACAGCTAGAGCCCGCTGCTTTCTGACTGTTTTTGTAAAGAGCCAATTAGAAACCCAGTTTCACCTACAACTCTGCATTTTCATTCTCTCCCAAGTTCACTCTTCATGGAACTACTTTTTATGCGATCAACCAAGTGCAAAACAATAAATACTTTTGAGGAGAGATTTTCTGTGTGCGTTTTTTCTGTTTATATGATTTATAGCATCAAGACTACAAAGACACAGAGTTGTTGGATAGCTATCAGGGAGGCAGTGGGATGGAACCATGCTGGCAGGCTTTTCACCCCACTTTCTAGTGTGGCCATCCAAAACCGGCAGAAACACTATGACTTTAGACGTGGTTGGATGATACGTCGTACTGCATAGTTTAAAGCATATTGTTACTACTATAGTAGTAGCTTTGTGAGGCTGTAATGGACAAAACCTCATCTGTACATGTTAGGTTTTGATTTATAGTACTGGTGCGTGGCATCACATCTACTCTTGAGTGAAATTGAATTCTGCACTATTTTGTTGGTGTCTGTGTGTAAGAGAGGTTGCAGTATGGCCTCCTGCCATCTGTATGTGTTTGTTCTGATTCCCCTTGTTTGCCTGTTCAGCACCAGTGGAGCCTGGAGGATTGCTGTCGGCTGATCAAGCCTATGCTTTCGTAATGAACCCTGTAATTAGAGCTCTAGCCCTGGTGTTGTCTGCTTGTGTGTCCGTGCATGCATGTGTGTATGTTGCTGAATGAAGCACTGCCTGTGTGGGTTGGATAGTGTGTCTTGGGCTCTTTAATTAATAGGTGCATGTATTTGTGTTAATGTGTCTGTTCCTTGTGCATTATACAGTACATGCATGTATTCATTTAAACTAAAGCTTATATCTACACTGTTGAAATGTGTGAAGATGCTGACAATGTTTTTTTTCCCCTGCCGGTGTAATTTATTTTCATAATGCATCAAGCCAGTTACTGTAATATTTTCAAGTGAATTATTGGTCTAACCCTAATGACTACTATTTATCACTAATACATCTGTTTGTTCAGCACTCCTGCTCCCTTAACGGATAACTCCAGTTTATACTGGAGCTTCCTGCTCCTTGGTCTGTGTGTACCACGTCTCTGACCTCTGCCAAATAATTCACAAAAACAATTACTGTTTTTTTTTTAATTTTTGTTAGCTAAGTGAAGAACAGGAACAGACAACAGCAGCTGTTTGTAAATCACTCTGTTTTTGCTTGATCGCACTTTTAAAAACTTCACCTCCTCTGGACCACCGCTGCTAGCTTAGCTAGGTTTGTTTTTTGCATGGTGGCTAGACTAGCTGCTAGTTATTATTAACAAGTACTCTCTCGCAGCTGGGTCCGTTCCTGACTTTTTTTTTAATTGCCAGTGTTCAGCCACTGCTTAAAAGCCCTCTTTCGATTCAGTCCAATTAGAGAATTATAGACCAATTCCTGTTGTTGTTGATGTTAATATGCGTATTATATAACATAATACTAATAGCAGTATAATATTAGCAATACTAATAATGAGAGCAATAACAATAATAGCAACAGCAGCTGTTGAGCAGGAACACGGGGGCAGCAGGTACAACCACAGATCCAGACTCTACAGCTCCGAGGCAGAAATACCTGCAGAAAGCAACTGAAGGGGGGCATTGTTGTATATATCGACAGTGCATCTGCACTGTGGCCCAGAAGCTGAGAGTCACGCTTAACTCCCTTAACTTTTTCCATTCATTCTCTATAGAAGTTCACTATGGATGTAGTATATTTTTGGCAAAAAAGCGGTTTAATGCAGCTGTTTCCCCTTTTCCCCGTTTTCTGTTTGACTGACATAGTGGCAGCATTGGCAGCAGCAGCACACAGTACAGTACAGTCCAGTCCATGGTTTTTTCCGTTCTAAAAAAAAGCTCTAAGCTTTGTTGTCTAACTTTGCAAGTAGTAAAGCTTCCCAGTCATATATGAAAAAATATTTGCACCAGGGCCAATCACATTTGCATTACGCTGCAGACAGTAGGTCAAAATTGAAGCACGCAGTGGGTCTGTTAACTGTGATGAACATTTATAGGTATGTTCTGGTCTGATCATCTTTCTAGTGGTGTCACCATGTTCCAAGATCTCAGCAATTACTTGAAAACAAGAGAAGAACGCTTTTATGATTAACGTCATAACATGCTCATAAAAGAACTCACCAATGTCACCATGTTCCCAGATCTCAGACATTACCTTGGCGAGTACAATCTTAGTATAACTGATAGAAATCAACAAACAACAAATCATTCAAGGATTGAAATTAGTCACTCAGTAGTAGGTGTGAGTTATAGCAGGCTTACAATAGCCAACATGACTGGAATTATGCAAGTCCTGGAGGGGCTAGCCAGAATTACTAAACTTGAATTATACTTGTCTGGGCTTTGCGTAGGAGAACGTGCAAAGGGGTTGTTCGGATACATTACAGTGGCTGTTTTACTATGTTTACAACTTTTATAAACTAAACGTTCCACTCCTGAGTTGAATGAATGTGCAATTACGTGTATCTCCAGAGAAGCATGGATTTGGCAGCACCTTGTCCTCAACTGCTGTGAGAAGAATGACGGTGACACTCCGCTGTTTCCAAGCACAACTTCCCCAGGGAGAGAATTCCTTTCGGTCAAACATGCTTCTTATTTGCATGTGCATATTGGGCAATTACCACAACAGCTAACTGCCAAATGTGATTTTATATGAGGGGAGGGGTTAGCTGGTTGTCCCAAGTCACATTTGACTGGATAAAATCATGTAGGCATATGAAGAATGAGTCATCAGAAATATCTAAATGTTTTACAGGAAGAGAAACAGATGGATAAGAGGGACTAAGTGATAGCAAAATGACTGTGAATTAGAAATAAGCTGTCATGAAACACACACTCCCAACCATAGTTTAACCCCTGGCAGTACCGTCTCTGGCATCAGTGCCCTCTGGCAATTGTCAGTGCTAGTAGGTGAGAAGCTGGCGAGGGTTCACGCCCTGCTGCTGCACCGGTGACTCTTACTGATTGGTTGGAGGAGAGTGGGATCTGTGATATCATGAAAACCTCTGCACATGTTCTCTGTGAAGGCTGTCACAGTTGACCCTGTGTGACATGTAGACATACTATTTTGATAAGCAGAGAAGTTGAAACTAAATCATTAGAGAGCGTTTTGTTTTTTATCTAGAAGTTATGTTAAATTGTATTTAAGTTGGATTTAAGATGTAGCATGAGCTCTAAGCTTAGCACTATCTTTCTTCTGTCTCAACTCCTCTCCCCTTCACTCGATGTTTTGGCTCCTCCCCTTGTGGTTTAACTTGACCAATGACATTCCTGCCTCCCTAAATCATTTGTATAACAAAATCTGCAGTGTGCACAGACACAGATGCTGCAGGTGCTATTGAGAGCGATTGGCTGTTAAATGGAGAGTAGAGCTGCCTCTAAACAAACTGCTATTACCTTGGAAAAACCGACTGGAATATATCAAAAACTGCTTTATTGATGTGTGCTGACAGACTGGAACCTAAATTCACAGATTGGCTTTTGAGTGTGTCTGTGCCTCTTGGTCTGTGCTTGTCATTTCTGGATGCATGGCTTCCTGCCTCTCCTGCTAGCTAGATAACTGCTTTTATGCCATAAAAGTGAGATTTGCTTTGTCCTTGGCAACACACACACACACACACACACACACACACACACACACAATGGGACTCTCTCAGTGCTTCTGTCGCTGCAATAATGTGCCTTTACTGATGAAATGGCAAGGGAGTTAGAGAAAGAAAGAAGAAAGACACGGATCAAAAGAGAAAGGGCAGAGAAGTGCTTGAATAGACATTAGAACACTGTCTTATATCTGATAAAACACTATTCAATATGCTGTAAATTATGATGTAAATTATAAACATGATGATTGTCACTTCGATGTCCAGAAATGCAAGACAACGTACAACAAATTACAGCTGCGCCCGACCAAAGAGCCATCGAGCTATTGGTCGACTAGTCGCATGTTTGTGATATTAATGTAATTATGTAAACATATTTTACAAGCACATGTACAAAGCCGAGCCGTCTGTTAACGACGATGCTAACAGCAAAAACGGTGATGATTGTAAATGGGTCAGAACAACCAGCAAGGAGACTGAACAATTTGTTCCTTTATTTCAACAGAGTATCCCGTCGTCCCTGTCTCCGTCAACATTACCCTGGCTAGCACCAGAGAGAGGCTAGCATGATAAACGAAACCTTCACTGATGCTAAGCCTACAGCTAGGTCTACATGATTATATACATTTACAATCTTCAACAGCTAACCATTACTTCAAAAACTTCCACACTTCTCCCACCGGCAGGACGTGGCGGTGGGGAAGAGTGGGTAGGAGGATTAGGAGCGTTGTTGACAAAAGATAGACGTCAGTTAAACTGACCCACCGATTTTAAACTACAAATGACATTTATAGGACTTCTAAGGCCTACAGATGACAGGACTTGTAAAACTACCCACGTCCTGCTTGTTAAACCACGAGTCCAAGCAGGCTGTACTTGTGGCCCAGGCTGCTTTGTAAACCACATCTTTTTCTATTTCTACACATATGAAATGCAGTATCTAGAGGCCATTAGAAGAAGTGCAGCTTAAGACCCTGTTGCTGTTTTCAGCTGTCGGGGGTGATGCTTGGGTTTGATGTGTGTAAAGGCCTCAGAATGCTTTAAGTGGAACAGGTTGAATGCCGTGTTGTCAAAACATGTTAAAGGGAAAAACCAATTAATATGTAGTGTTGCTTTTTTGAAAAGTGGTTTTCTCATGCTATCAAAACCTTTACCTAAAGTATACCAAGGACTAAAGGAAACCACCAAAACTTATATTATGATAATGATGATGATGTGTCTTTTCTTACAGTGCCTGGCTGTGTGGGAGTCGTTCCTTCTGTCTCAGAGAGTGGAGCCCAGCGAGCAGAGGGAGGAGGAGGATGCATCTTAAAGTGCCGGGATGGTAGAAACATGGAGATCACCTCCTCTCTCAAAATTACATGAAGCACACCCTCTGCTGTCTGTCCAGCACATCCAAATTTAGACTTTGAACCAATGTCCACTTCTGCAAACATGATGTTTCTGTACATGATGCCATGTACAAAATAAGCACACGGTCTTTGTGTATCTCTTTCTTTCTGTCAGCCAAAGAGCTTAATCCCAGTGTCACCATTCCAGTGATGTTTGTGCGTCACTAAAACCCACACTGTGATCCAAATGTCCACATATCAGTGTTTACACGCCTCCATGTGCATTGCCAGAAGTTAAAAGAAGACCCCTGACTCTTCTGACTGCACACTCGTTTTGTGGTGCATTAATTTTCATAGATAAAGTAACTGTACTCTGTTTAGATGACAAAGTGATACCATCCATTGTGGATGGAGAACAGCTGTGTCCTCCAGGAAGGATGCTGAATGCTGAGGTGTGGGGTTATCCTAAGGTCTCAACCTCACAGAAATCCAAACTAAAGATGCATTCAGGTGGCCCTCTTCAACTGCTTTATTTGGAATTGCCCAACTCTACCATCAGGAAATTGCACTCGGCTAACATTATAAGAGTGCCAATTCCTTGTTACAGGAGTCCTAGATGAAAGTGAGGCTGTTACAGGACAGCTAATCTGAATTTGTTAGCTTGTCACTCAGTGAGGCAGCAGAAGAAGCCACAGTGAATGAACAGAATTTTACAGTGTAGTTTAGGATTAGGCTTCGTAGACTAGATTTTTTGAAAAGAGTTGAGAATTGTTTTGTCTGTTTACTGTTTTGCTGACAGTTGCTTAAGTTCTGTGCGCTGCGTCTCAGTTTGGATACTTCTGTTAGTACACTTCCATGTAGCACACCGTGTACACTTTGCACTTACTTGCTTAATGCCTACATTTTAACAGGGGTGGTGTTGTCTTAAATCGAACACGGCCGTTGTGCACTTACCGGAAATGATGATCACAACATTTGAACGCCTCTACTTCTTCTTTTTACTGGTGCATTGCAACCTGGTGGAGCATTTGACAGTAATTGTCGCCTGCCAAAATATCTGCCATCTCGTTTTCTCACTCGACTTCAGTACAATTTTATTAAAGATGAATAAAAATTGACTTTCTTTTACTTTTAGTGCGGTGTTCACTTCAGATGTCGACTACAGTTCACAGTTTCCTCTGCCCCCCATTTTCATAGGATGTTGGTCCCTCCCCTTGCACTAAGATGGTGACCACTGAGGGTGATTCAACTTTTTGACCGTTATGAGTTCACCACCCAGGCAGTTGTACTGCGCTGCCTTTTGCCATACTTACACACTCAAAATAGCAAGTGCTGTTTAACTGTAAACATTAGAAAAAGGAACTTTTTAATTTCACTAAACCTTAAACCAGTTAACTATCACTCTTGGGTCAGGAATAGTATAGATGAATCCCACCTGTGGATGTGAGGTCACTCTCTGCACAGAATGGTTCCAGGTTCACTGTAATTTAGAAAACCTGTTATGGGCTGGATTTTCACCGAACATGGACACACACAGATGCGTTCACGTTCGACAAAATTCAGACCTTAAGTCTGTGTGATGTCTAAAGTTTGTTGTTACTGATCCACTCCAAAGTGTAAGTGGATCAGTAAGAACAGTCTCATCACATATGACAGGCTTTGATTGGTTGTGGTCCAACATGGAGTCATGATGTCAGCTATAGCAAGAAACCTTATTTGACACACTCCAATAGTGTAGTCTGATCTTGGCGCAAGTAAATGATCACACTTTGACTGAAAGCAGGTGCAGGTATTGTGTCTATAATGTATTTTCTTATTAAGTAACTGAAGTGTACACCTACAAGTAAACCTGGAACATTGTATTGCGAAATTACTCATTTACATGCATTTTCCTTTCATTAACACTAACATCAGAATGGTAACACATAACACACAGTACGCTTTCCTGTTAAACCTTAAGCAGAGAAGCCTTCAATGAAATGTTTGGTTGTTTGTGCCGAAAGAGATTTCACGTTTACATGTCTGGTGAAGACCAGTTTCTGCAATGTCTTCCTAACAGATCGCTTAAATAATCTTTTTATATTGATATAATCTTTTTCTTTCTTTTTTGCTTTTATCTTTATTGAATATGTAAAAAAAATAAAGTGACACTGATTTTAAGATGTTGACATAATAAAGACAGATCTCACACTATATAGTGTCTTGGCTTCTGTTTGTGTAGTGTAAAGCCATCAAAGGCAGCAGGAGTGAGTTGCTGAATGTCTCTCCCATGTATTCAGGCGTGACTCACAAATCACCTTGAAAGCAGGTTGATTATCCACAACAAGCGTATTTTGTCCTCCCCAGTGTCAAAGTGTCTTAAACAGTTGTTCTAGTTGGCAGGGCTGATCCTGAATGCAGCACCTAACGCTGCCAGTCGTTATTCCTCTTTCACGACAGCGTATCGATTGAGCACATGTACAGAGTATTGCCTCCAGCTGCCGAACACAAATGTCTCATAAAGGTCTTTATTGTTGTTTTCAATGAGCAAAAATAATTTTAAGTAAATGACCCTCAGATTTTGTTCCAACATATCTTGGTAGATGGACAAATGTAAATAAATGTAAATGTTTATACAAATACCTGTTGTATGTAACACATCAATACACTTACTGGAAACCTTCTGACAAAATGATTTAAGTTGTGTCCATGTGAATTATGACTGTTTACAAAGAGAAAAGGTGGAAGTAACATGAGGTTCTAGTACCATTAACCAGGGCCATAGTTACTACTGAGGAATCAGAATCAGAATACTTTATTGATCCCAGAAGGGAAATTGCTTTTTGATACAGTTGCAGTGCTCAATAAGTTATTGAAAAACAGAATATAAACAGCAGAATATAAATAAAGATATAAATGTTATTGCACCTAAGTTAATTGCACAAGAGGCTTGATAGAGTTATTGCACTATTAGAGTCCAGTGTTCTCCTCCACCCCCTCATTGTCCGTCAGAGTGAGGAGTTGTATAGTTTGATGGCCACAGGCAGGAAGGATTTCCTGTGGCGCTCATGACACTGATGACGCTCGTCCTCTATTTGTTTTTGTTTGTTTGTTTCTTTTCTGAAATCTCTGGAACAAGTTAGTA
>JAVQJL010072170.1:0-11593 GCA_036024295.1 Nannoperca obscura | reverse complement strand
CCACATCATGAAGGCCCTGGAAAGACTCGTCCTGGAGCAGCTCCGGCCCCTGGTCCAAACATATTCGGACCCTCCCTCTACACCTCTACACCCTCTATTTTTCTACTGTTTATTATTCTTACTTACTTTTTTCAATAACTTTATTGAGCATTGTAACTGTATCAAAAGGCAATTTCCCTTCTGGGATTAATAAAGTATTTCTGATTCTGATCTGATTCTGATCATGTAGAAGAGTAAAAAATAACAGGATACAGTGATGTGAATAGGAAGGTCCTTGCTGAACACAACTGTCAAATTTTTTTAACATAATGAGAATTAGAAGCCCAGCTGAACACGTCCACTCACCTCCGCTCCTCCTTTGCCCTCAGAAACTTTTCTTCCAAATGAGCAATTTCATCACAGAGAGCTGCATTCTCCTTCAGGTGAAACAGAATTACAACACTAATAATTAAAGAACTGCAAAACTAAACTCGTCCAATTCTATCCAAATTTAACCAAATTGTTTTCAAGAAAGAATGATTTACTCACAAATATCATGGTGCGGGCAGCTTTGCGCAGTCTAAGGTACTTGAGTCTGTACTTTTCATTCTGGTTTTTTCGTGGACCTCTCTTCATCTTGGTCTTGTGCTCTGAGGAACTGGTGGGAGATGGGAAGGTGGGTGCAGAGGCACCTGAGCCAGAACTGGAGATGGTGTTCTGCTGCGGAGAGCCGAGGAACGACTGGGCAGTGAAGGCCTGCAGGGCCTGCTGCCGCTCCTCATCAGTCTGTGAGGAAACAGAGGGGGAGACAGAGACAAGAGATGTGCTCATATGTACCAGGAGTACCTGAGGCGTGTGCTTGTGTTGCCTTCAGGATGATGGATGAAAGTAACTAAAATGTAGACGATAAAATAACACAGATGGAGCTTACACTTAAACTGCTGCCCGACAAACAGTGAAGGTTACCGAAAACAAAACGTGCACGCTATATTCAAAACGGAATAAATTGAAATAAATAAATTATTTCTATTCTGAATTTATCTCAGACTTTCCTCTGGGAGGAGGATTTCTTTCTTACATCCCCTTTCACACTGAAACATGGATCCAGAATCTGTTGTTGCCAGGTTTGCAGTTGTCAAAATGAATTGGCTCCAAAATCCTGCTGCTGATCGACATTTAACACAGATCAGAGTCCGACGCCGCTTAACTTTATAGCTGGGCTTTTATGGTGTAAACATGGGTCATATCAAGGATTGTTAAGGGATTATTAGTACTGTGGAGTACTGTAAGTATATTTGGATATTAGGAGTGACTTCTCTGCTTTAAATTTCAGCTCTTCTGGATTCTTGCCATCCTGCAATCCCAGGCAGTGATGTGTCGTACTACAGTTTTGGACCAAGATCTTGTGTGAACAACAACAGTCTGGCATCAAAGGTAAAAATGCCTTTTCAATATCCCATAACTTATTAAGCTTTTCTGTGATATTGACATTAAGTGTCCCATATAACTCACCAGCAGTGCAAAGACTCCGTTTCTGTTCTCAATCCTCTTGAATCTCCTGCTGCCTTTTTGTGTCTGAAACATAATGTGAGACTGAGGCCAACGCATGGGGCTGGGAAAGTTTGATTCCCCAAAAGCTGGGGGCGGGGGGGAGGGGGTCAATTTAGATACAGCAGGTTCAAAGATTCTGCATTGGAGCACAGAACATCCTATGTTCTGATTAAAGCACAGTGTCTGCCGGTATTTGTGAAATAAGATCAAAGAAGCTGGATGGAAAACCATGGAGAAATAAAAAATAGTAACGAAAATACAAATGATGCATGTATTGTATCAACTGAACTAACACAAAAGCTAAATGGTGGTGCAAGTTATTATACTCAACAGCAGAGGTTGCTGTCAGACTGAGCCTTAAACATCCTCCTTACCTCACGGTACATGACAGCCTCCAGGCTTGATTTTGCACTGTCAATGAGAGAACAACAAGATAAACAGAGTCTAATTGTAGATTCAAAACAAAAGTTGCAGTCTACTTAAGAAATAAAAACAAAATTTGGGCTTAAATATTCAGCAGAATTTTAAAGAAAAAAGGCCATCCTCAGTGTTTCATGATTTGGCACGGGCAATAAGATGTGTAGTAAATTGAGAGAATTGCTGTACTTGGATTGAACAAGTCCCCTGTCGATGATTCTCTGTTTAATCTCCTTTATGTGCATGGGACGTCCCGCTTCTTCCAAGACAATCTAAATGAGAAAAAGGAGATACTAAAAACTATCCAAAGCAAAAAAAAAAAATGGAACAGCAGTTGATTGTGGTAAATGTTATTATGAAACCAAACATAAAGATTAAATGGCAGATACCTGTGCAGCATCGAGCCATGTGAGGTTTGGCTTCTCTGCAATATCACTCGATGGTTCACTGCAAATAAAAAAAGTTTAGTATCGTCCAGTCTTCTAAATGGATGTATTAAATCTCGCACAGTGTGTTTTCTATACCTATGAGTACGACACAGTAATGACATGTTTTAAAATCACATTATTTTCAACAACCTCTCCAGAGTTTCAGTGGTCCCAGACAAACTTGCAATGCTGTCCAGAGCAGGAAACAGAGAATAGTTCCCCTGTCCATCAGCCTCCATCTCAGATTCAAACGTGTTGAGCGACTCCATAGGCGACAGGGGCCTGTAGAGAGAAGAAACATTAACAATATATTTATTACCTATTTCTGTCTCCAGGAACCTCATACACTCAGCTAGAATAACGTCAGAAACGAGCAAAGACACACACACACGCGCGCACACACACAGTTCCTGCATATTCCGTTATAGTGTAGTTAGCTAAGACTTGCTAATTACTCACAGATGCTAAAATCATTATATGCAAGAGTAACGGTCAGCTAGAAGCAAACACGCACACAACATAAATGTATAAAAAGAGCACACACCGCTTTGAAACTGCAGCAAACCCACTTCTTTCAGTTCGTGCTCCGGATTGTTTGTTTCCGTGTCGTGTGTCAAGCGGAACCTCCGGCCGTCTTCATCGCATTGTTTACATACAGAGTAGCTAAATGCAAATGTTAACCACCCAGCGTTAGCAGCAGCCTCCGTCGTGATACAGATATATTATGGAACTGTGAACAAAAATATATTTTAGTAACATGGTTCAAGACGTGAGTTTCGACGGGAAAATACGTATGTTTATGAAGAAGAATGATGGAGGAACTAAAGTTCCTCGCTTAACGTTACACCGGACATTATTACTGAGAGCACTTTCACCGCATATCCAGTTTAGTTTGTTTGCATAGAAACAAAGATACATGCAATTAGAAAAGTGTTAAAATGACATTTGTTTGCATTTACAATTGTGGACACATTGGGAGGTTTCAGGTGGAAATGGTTTAGTTTATGTAAATGGAATAATGACAGGGCAACTGGATTTTAAATGTGAAATGATGTTTAGATAAAAGAAATTCAAAGCATGTGGTTGCATACATTACATTTAGGCATTTAGCAGACTCTTTTATCCAAAGCGACTTCCAAATAAGAGCTTTACATAAAGTGCATAGAACCATGATCAAAAACAATACAGTAATATATTAGAGAAATAAAGAAGACTTGAAGCAGACTTTTTTTTTTTTTTTTTTCAACTAAGGCAGTTACAGGCAGACACGGTTGGGTTTTGGTTGAAGAAAAATCAGCCTGCCAACTGAAGCTACGAGTAAGTAGGCCTTTGTGGGCTGGCACCATTAGAGTAGAGACGGGTCAGGGAGTTCAGGTCACCTAGGGATTGGAAAAATGTTAATGGGTTTTACTGAAGAGTCAACATTTACAGCCTACATGAGACTGAACATACAGTGTACAGGTCTTCGCTTTTATACACTATTCTTACCCCTCCTTCTGTGGGCCTTAAAACACTTTTTTCACATCTTGGGCCAGACGTCGTTTTAATTTAAATATTTTCAGTAAATATTCCCACAACTGCTTCTTTACACAACAACCGAACCGAACCTTTCTGCCACTGCGTAAATGCTATTGAGTTTTACGACCTGACATTTTTAATTTCTCTTTCAGGGAAGGTATCTTCTTCAACCCACTACAAGGCTTGGCAGAGGACAATAATGCATTCTTGTGCATGGATAAATGGACAGTACCAACAGGTTGGACCACCATCGCAATCCTCACAAGCTGCTATTCGGCGTACCCATGATGCAAGGAGGAATCAGCAAGCTGGGCCAGTAAATAATTCCAGTCCGTACAGGACATGGAACACAGCATCACAATGTGCTGATTTCATTCATCGCAATGGACTTCTGGTTAATAGAAAACAGTCAAATAGAGCGACCTCAACATTTCATCAGGCAGTTTTTTCTCAGCAGCCAGCCGGAGAGAATACTAACAATCATCTTCCGTTGGTGTCAAATGGCAATCTGCAAAACCTGTCTTCTAATACACAAAGTGGAAACTATGGATTACAGTGTGTCACTCAGCAAGCTTTTCAACAGAACTCTATGGGAAATGGGAATCAATCAATAAGGGCACAGGATGGCAACGTTGAGTGTAATCTCCAACATATTTTGGTTCAGAAAAGCTCATTTCAAAATGTAAATGGAGACTCTTCTTTTCCTGTTTCAGCATACTCCACAACAGCTACCTCACTTCCACAGACTGCTCATAACCAGAATCACAGACAAAATGGCTCTCAGCACGGATTCTCTTCTTCTATGCCCCCACCAAGTTATTATTCGACTGTCAATCAGTATTTAACAAACAAGAGCATTACAGCAAACTCCTCACCAATTCAACAGAATTCGCACAGCATGAGCCAGAAGCCTCAACAACACTCAACACATAACAGTGGGGGGGAAGCCACCTCCATTAACTCAAATTCATATAGCCAGCAGCATGAAACCAGCCATTTCTTGTCAAAAACAAATTACATTCCCATAAATCCTGCTGTTGATACTCGACAGCAAATGCCTAGCCACCAGATGCTGATCGCAAGAATTGCGGACAATCTACAGAAGTCGTTCATTCCTAGCTCAGATAGTCATCCTCCAGTGTGTAGTAGTTCACCTTACAGTGGGACGCATTTTGTCAGCGAGGCCAGAATGACACAACCTGTGTCAACTGTTGCCAAAGGTTATAACTCGTATGCCTCCCAGTCCCTACCACTCAACTCTGGACAATCTTTGCCTACAACCACCCACAATGTTATGTCAAGAACACAGCACAGTGTAGATGTGCCATTTCAGCAAAGCTCTGTACCAGATGTCTCGCGTTTCACAACAGCAGGAGATGGAGTTGGAAGTAAGGCAGCCAATGCATGTTTTCCTGAAAGTAATCGTGTTGGATCTTTAAGTGATGCATCTCAACTGGTACAACTGCCTGAGACGAATTCATCTGTACCAAACACTTGTGAAGAGCTTGAAATACTTGAAAGGCTCTCATCAGTCAAGTCAAGTGACGGCTCCATTCACTCATCTGCTGGTCACACAGGTGCGAGAGCTGTTGCTGTTGTGCAACCATTGTCGCAGGAAAGCTACCTGGTTGCTACCAGACAACCTAACTCACCTAACACAATCAATCAAACTGCCAAGTGCACTGCAACAGACACATTTTTAAATAACCCGAATGACTTGTCATCAAAAAAATCTGCTGATGACACGAGATCTGAAGTGGCTATTAACATTCAAGTAGACCACCGAGTAGCACCAACTGCCCAACAATCAGTAACTTCTAAAGTGCCACTAAGCCAGCCTGGTGATGAGGACAAAAGTGAGAATTCAGCTGACCCAAAGTCCTGGGATTTTGATCTTTCCTCAGTCCCATGGACAATTGCAAAATTAGGTACTTTCATACAGGAGGCTGAAAAAAAGGTCCAGATGAAGCTCAAAGGAAATACTAATGAGTTGGATCCTGCAATGAAAATGATTAACATGTTTTGGGATGGGCAGTGTAAAAACTTGGTATGTAAGCTCAAGACTGGCTGGTACAAGGATTTAATCATTGATGTAACAGAATTTTGCAGCAAACATATAACACCAAACACGGTCGTACTGTCACAAGCAAAGTACGACTTTGAGAAACTCAAAATCGTCCATGTCCTCAAAGATAACGAAGTTTATTCTGAACCGCCCTACAAATCATCATGGTTGAATGTCAATGAGCAGCTAGATGACATTGATAAAGAGTTTGGCTTCCATTGGTCCTTAAAGCATTGTCTTTATGTGCTTGAGAGTGACAGTCAGCCAGATCCAGTTGGGACAGGCAACAGCACTCCCACACAAATTGTAAGTGAGGTGTCAAACGAGGTCCTGTCACAAACTGAGCTTGAACCTGTTGACGCGCATGAAGAAAATCAAGCCTCTCCTGTTAAAATCTCTTCAACACAAACCATCTCCCCTAATAAAACTGAAGGCATCGATTCTAGTAACCCATATTATTCCTTTGAAATCCACGTTTTGCCTCCAGAAGAGGCCAAAGCTATCTTTGAGCAAGTACAAAGCAAGATGCCACAAAGTATGGACACGGACCTTCAGCCAGAGAGAGTCATGGATAGCTCTGTGGAGGGTGAGCTACCTGAGGTTACAGATGTCCCATTGAGTTACACAAAACTGAAGGAGTCAATAAAAACAATATGTTGCATTAACAGGTGGATGGAAACCATTTTGGGATCAAGCGTGCCTTCTATGAGTAAATGCCAGTGCAATAGCAAGCAAAGCCATAAAGATGTCACTGACAAGACCCTTGGTAAGGAAGAAATGGACGTGCAAAAGAAAGATAAACTGTGTGCGATAAGGTCTGAAAGCATAGCAGACGATCAAGCGACAGGTGAGAACACCATTGACTTTACTCAAGATAACGACGAACCTCACTCATACTCTGACAAAGAACCAAAGATCATTTCCAAGATAAGCATACATTGTAGCGAGTCAAGCATTATTCTCTTAAGTGACAGTGAAGATGATGTCTTAAGCAGTGAAAATGAAATTCCCAATCAGATGCCAGACTTTGAAAAAGATTCGGAGCAAGCTCAGATTAAATTGACAGAAAGTGTCCAGTCAAGCGGTTCAGACAGTAGTGAGAAAAAAGAAAAAACATTCGGTGACACTGAAATTCAGTCAGACCCTGAGGTGGACGGTGTACAAGGTCAGGTGCAATCTACAGGAAGTACGACGTCATGTACTTCGGACAAGGACAAAGAAACTGAAGATCTCTCCAGCTGTGAAACTGAAGTTGCCAGCCAGATGACAGACATTAAAGAGAATTGTGGACAGACGCCGCTGACATCTACTAATGTGCCAGAGTCATCGTTGGAATCTAAAGAACAAACTCAAATTAGTGTGACTGCTGCACCCCAAACTACTTTTAGCCTCAGTGGTAAACCTCAAACTGTTAAAACAAAGCAGAGTCTAAGCAGTCAAGATGCATCTTTTCTATTCCTTAAGAAATCAAAGAAACGCAAGCTCTGTGTTAATTCACAGCCTGTCCCTGAGGGCGTTTTGAAATGTAGAAAGGTTTTTGTTGATGCAACTGATAGTGAACCTTTAGCCTCAGACATTAGAACTGTAAAACTGGCACTATTTGGCTCAGCAGCACAAGACAAGTGGGCTTTGATTGGCAACAGAAAGAGACATATTTTGTCTGTGTCTGATGGGGCACCAAGGCCTCCAGAAGTTCTCACGGTGAATCTCAGTCCCTTGAGGAGAAAGTCCAGTGAATCTGTCCTGACAGGGGAATATTCAGTCAAACGAAGGATTCTCGAAAAATGTTTTTCTCCAGCCAAAATTAGGCGAAGAAGCAAACTGAAAACACAAAAATGTACTTTTACCTCTTTATCTGGGGTGAATTTCAAGAAAGCTGAAAGGGTTGTCCCCACAAACTCAACGGAGCTGCCAGTTTCCTCTGAAATGAGGACCTGGAATCGAAATACTGAGCACTGCTTGAGTCTGAAGAGGAGGAGGCACCTCTCTAAAAGACTCAAACTTGGAGAGAAGAAGAAGAAGAAGAAGAAAAATGCTGTCTCACTCAAACAGCCTGCTGATCAAGAGAGATGGAACGCTGAAAAGGCAAGCCGTGCTGTCATGCCTCTCTTGGAGAAGAATGTCTTAAGGTTCAGTGTGTTACCCAATACCTTCAACTTCAAAGATGGACCCAACAGGACAAAGAAAACCAATGATCCTGTTCCAGGTAAATCATAACGTTGAGATTAAAGAGGGAGATTACTACAGCAGTTTTAGTGGGGCACTTATCATCTCGCTCACACACACACACACACCTAGAAAGTTAATGTAGTATTGTTGGGTTTATCCAAAAATCTTAGCAAAATGCAAACGATATACACAAACTTTTTCAGTGATCCTGATAATGAATTCCCCCATATGACTGGGTTCAAATAAAGCTTCCCAACGTGTCTCTGACATCACACTGGGCATTCAGTCACTTGTTACTGGAAAGGAAAATTTGTCAATCCATGTATGTTTTAGTTTCAAAGAGGAAAATGGCAGCTTCTCTTTATAATTTGTGGATGCAAACTTTGTTGTGAGCTCATGACTTATAATTTATTCACATGAATCATTTGTTTATAATAATATTGCATGTGTATTTACTAGTTCTAGTTTATTGTCTCTAGTCATGAACTCTCATAGTTTTTATGTCTTTAAGTGTGTGTGACTTTTGTATAAGAAGATTGAAAAAGGTCTGCTACATGGGGATACAGGCCCTTTTGTAAAATGTTCTGCTCCACAGAACTGTAACTTGAGGAGGTTATGGGATGGAAAGTGTCTTTAGGTCCAACCTATATAACATGTAAGACTGACCAATGGAAAAGATTCAAGTGTGATCCTGCAGTTTTTTGTTTTTTTTCAGTGTCCTTTCTCAGCAAAGCCTGATTTCCTTTTTCTTTTTTTAGATAACCCTCACCTCATTGAAGGAAAAGACAAGAGCCACACCCAAATTATCATGAGAGCACAAGGTAATTAATACAATTATACTTACCTAAATTCGTATTATTTTTCATTTCTTTTGATATTATTTATGCAGTGGCTTCAGTTTTTCCTAATTATTATTAATGAACTACCCTGTAGGTACATGGTGTCCAAATCCAGAGAAGAATTGTCCCATGACTTCGCCTCCTGCCCCCAAGACCTCCATCCTCTTCCATGAGTTTAAGAGGAAATACATGGATATGGTACAGCCATTTGTGGATGAATAATATGATATATAATATTTTCTTTGGCATCAGAGACAGTTTTTTTGTCAAACATTGTCCTCTCTCTGGGAAATTCTTTATTTGAGAAAATTCCTTTCAAGACTGTTACAGAAATTATGTCTTTGTGTCGTGCCAATTTTGAATATATTTGCAGTATGTTAGAGGCATGTGTTCTTATTAGTTTGAACATAAAATTGTCAGCTGTTTACATGGCCGTACGGTGATGCGGAAACTTTACTTGCATGTGATCTGGGAACTGTATATTTCAGCCAAATATTTATATTTTCATATTTGTTTTTTTACATTTAGAATATTTTTATACAAACATTTTTTTTGAATTTTTTTATTTTTTTTAAAACAAGAAACTGTTGTACTAACTATTTTGTAAAATAAAGTGTTCATTTCATACATTAAATATTCTATTAAAATCATGAATTATGAATTATTACTGAGCATGTTAATATGAGCTGCCCTAATATGGAGAGGAGAGAATATATTTTATTTAAGTAAAAGTAGCATTACCACAACATACAAAAACTCTTACAAGTAAAAGTCATGAATTCGAAATTTCACGTAAGTAAAAGTACTGATGATAAACTATTTGTCATTGGGAACAGAATTGAACTATCAGGAAGTGTTGTTCTCATGACCTCTGTACCATAAAACATGCCCCACCAGGACTTGGGGATGACATTAATGTAAATTTAAGTGACAGGCCTGGAGCCAAATAGTCTAATACTCCCACATTCCAGGAAATGGGCTGAAGATTCAACACTTTGAACTCATGATTTTGGAACTGACTTTGCCATGTAGAATTAAAAGTATATTAATTAATATGTTTAACTAACCCTCTGAAAGGTATTGACGTTTAATTGTAACATGCTGATGTTTGATGCAGGAACACTAAACCTACTGTTCTTGCCATGACAGCCTGCTTCATGTTTAAGCTCATTCCTCCATGATTGATTATCTTTACTTACCCACCCTACACTGATCCTTCTTACATTTATACTGATTCTACACCAGGGATTTGCTTATATTGCTTATACATTTCCCCACATTTTCTGCCAGTTGTGTTGTCTTTGACTGTCTATTTAGTGTTATGTCTCCTGAGTTAACATTTCTGACCAAAACAGCTTTTGTTGTATTGCTGGCAGCCATAATTGGAACAGGTTAAGTAATATACTATAACAGTGGTTATGTATAGCAAAAAAAGTGCATTGTTTTCATTTTGATTTGAACAGTCGATCTGGGTCCTTTACAGGCCAAAGAGGCCTGACATCAGATTGTGAAACAACCGGGTTCTTGTTGTTTTATTGGGTATTTTAATAGCTGCCTCTTATTGGGATCCCTTCTCGTGGCTTCTGATCCCTCCCAGGTTGGTTGATTTGAAATTAAGACATCTAACAACTATAGTCTTATAAACCTTTTATTCACACAAGCTAGATTACATGAAGCAGTTATTACAGTGCATGGACACATCAATGAATATTCACACCCAGTAAACACTAAAAAATGCTCAGTACTCATGGCATGAAGAAAGAACACTTTATACTAAAGAAGTAAAGTTTAGTTCTTCTTCTATATCTTAATGTTTGGTTCCTTCAAACCTAATAGTGTTTATTAATTCAAGTTATAGAAGGCTGAACACTACAATTTTGGCAATGATGTCAGAAAAGAAGGACATCTATCTCTTTATAGATGTCATAATAAACCTGGAGAATTGTTTTTATGGTGTCATGACTTGTCGTTTTGATATCTCTTGTCCTCAGAAGAGAGAGCAAATAGCTCATAACAATTTTGACAGTAAGTAAAATAGTTTAAAGATGAACAATTTTACTCAGACTTTTTCACAGTTAGTGGGATTCTTTCTGTCATGTTACGGACCATATCCTTGGGAAAAGCAGTTTATTTTGGTGTTCTTAATGCTCATGCCTTTTACTCTGTTTTGTGTTAAGAGAAAGTATGTCAAATTTGAGCTGAAAATACTGTAATATGACCACACCTAGAGTCTGGTACTAAACATGCCTGTTTGTGTTACAGTTGCAGCTGTTGCTACACACATGAACTATGAGCTGAACGGCCTGGATGCACCTGTTTGTCGGACTGATAACATGATTGGTTCACAAGCCGAGGGCTTTGACCTGATCCTCCTGGGTGACATGTTCTATGATGAGGCCCTCACCACCAGCCTTCACTGCTGGTTGGACCGCTGCATCAAAACCCACGGCACCAAAGTCCTGATCGGAGATCCTGGAAGAGCCCAGTTTGAGGGGCACGCCATCCGTCCACTCCTGCATCACCTGGCTCAGTTTGAGCTTCCTGATTCTGTCAGAGAGGAGAACTACGGTCTGACCTGCACCAGCATTTGGTCCTACCTTCCTAATCGCTGAGGTTCGGTCAATCAA
>JAVQJL010072160.1:0-10751 GCA_036024295.1 Nannoperca obscura | reverse complement strand
TTTCTTTAAAGTTAAGACTAGTTTAAAGTCATCTTCATTGAAAAGTACAGTGCTTTTCCTTCAAAAATAAGGACATTTCAATGTGACCCCAAACTTTTGAACGGTAGTGTATATAAAATGCCTTATTGCTCATATGGTCATACAAGAAATATATAACACACTGACAGCTGGAGCGTATGGGTGGTTTTTAAATACCACAGTTTTGTGTCATAAGTCTCTTGACCCTTGTCTCTCTCCATAGGACGCAGGCAGCCAGCAGATTGGCTTCCTATTGGGCAGCTGTGGTGTTAGTCTGGCGCTGACCAGTGAGGTGTGTCTCAAAGGACTGCCCAAGACGCCAAACGGAGAGATCATCCAGTTCAAAGGTCAGTCAGACCAACATCTCTGTCCCGGTCTCTTTGAGAGACGTTTGATAGACTCATTAAAGGGAACATACGGCGTCATGTTCACTGGTCAATTTAGGGCGACACTGTGTGAGTCAGTGGCTCTGTGGTAAAGTGTCGGCTGTGTACCTTTTTGGCCTTGAAACCAGGAGGTTGCAAAGGGAACACTGTCAATTTAGTTTGGCTTCAAATGAGTGTATGAAAACACACTTTCTTTTTGCTTTGTGTCAGCTAAAATATGTCTCTGTGTTTCTTTGTGATGTTGGGATTCATGTTTACCAGGATGGCCTAGAATGAAATGGGTAGTGACAGACACCAAGTACCTGACCAAACCATCCAAAGACTGGCAGCCTCACATCCCCACTGCCAACACAGACACCGCCTACATAGAGGTACACAAATTCACACTACTTCTACTTTCTACTTTGGTTATCAAACATATTTGAATTTATTTTACTGCCCTCAAACTGTTAAACCACCTTTGAAAACATTCAATATCTTTTTAATAGTTTTAATGTTATCTGATTCAGTTTTTCTACATTTTCTTCTTATATTTTGTTAACTCAAAATGTTTTAAATCTCCATAGTATGATTTAATGTATTTATGCCTTTTTATGCCCTGTAAAGAAAGGGAGTTTTAAATTTGACTGTTAGACAAGTGCTATACCTGTACTTTATATCTGAAAAGTATGATAATGATTGTTGTTATTTGTTGGTTTCCAGTTAGCTTGTGCACTCATTTAACTTTGTCAATGTTCATGTGTGTGTCTCTCTTCCACCAAAGTACAAAGCGAGTAAGGAGGGGACAGTGATGGGAGTGGCTGTGTCCAAGATCTCCATGCTGACCCACTGTCAAGCCCTGTCGCAGGCCTGTAACTACTGTGAAGGTAAGAGCTCAGTGCCTTTATGTATCGTATTCCTTTCCCACTTCTCTGCCTCTCTTAAGTACAACAGTGCTCATTCCTGGGGCTCTTCAGCAGCACGTATCATCCGCTGCATGCCCCATCATTTATTTTCACTCCATCCTGCTCAAAGAGGCACATCAGAGATGATTAGCTGAGGATCATGATTAAAGAGAAGATGCACTCTAATGGACCACAAAATGACATTTTTTGTGGTACCCAAATTCTGCATCTTTTACAGTTAGCTAGTGATTGCACACATCATTGCTTATGCATTTGTGTGTTTTTGTGTCTTAGGGGAGACCCTGGTCAATGTGTTGGACTGCAAGAAGGATATGGGCATGTGGCACGGCGTCCTAACGGTGAGTTGAATGCAACAGTTTACTGTATAGCCAGACTAGTTGACCTTTTTAAACTTTGTTACAGTACATGTGGCACAATATGACATTGATTATATGGATATTTGTTTTCCAGAGTGTCATGAACAGAATCCACACCATCACAGTACCATATGCTGTCATGAAAGCTTGTCCCATGTCCTGGGTGCAGAGGGTCCACATTCACAAAGGTTCAGCAAATGTCCAACCTTTCTTTTGTATTCCATATTTGTATAGTTTCATTATTGTATTGTCAATGGAATCTATCGAGATATATATATCTCATATTTAAATTGGTAGAACATAGATTAAGTAAAAAAGCAAACAGCGCTGTTTATTGAAGGTTCTCAAATCACTACCTATAAGACCACTGAGTTAAATATCATTAGAAACAGAAGTCAAAGCAAAACAGTATGGCAATAATACAAAATTATTGAAACGAAGTATAAATTCCATATGTAAGTACACCATATATAACATGTTCCCCTTACCCGCCGACAGCACGTGTGGCCTTGGTAAAGTGCCGTGACCTCCACTGGGCCATGATGGCCCACAAGGACCAGAGGGACACCAACCTGTCCTCCATACGTATGCTTATTGTGGCTGACGGAGCAAACCCATGTGAGTCACTCCTCCTGAACAAACATCATCCAAAGAACTACAATGTAGAGACATTTTAACATGTTCGGTTGTCAATCTTTTACCCCGCATTGCTAATGTTTCTTTCCATGTGTTTTATTGTCAGGGTCTGTGTCGTCGTGTGATGCCTTCCTGAACGTGTTTCAGTCTCATGGTCTGAAGCCTGAGGTGATCTGTCCATGCGCCACCTCTCCTGAGGCCCTGACTGTGGCCATACGCAGGTACCACATCTGCACACTCGCGTGCTCTAGGACGAGACACTCTGATCCTGGGGACAAAACTAGTGCAAATAACAAGAGTAGCTTTGCACATAATACTCACTGTGTAGGCAGTTCAATTTAGTGCATCTTAAAATGATTTGTGTTTATTGTGTTTCTTATTGACTAATAAACAACCTTTACGTAAGTGAATACCTGACTTAGACATGCCAAACAAGAGGAACTAATACGCCAGCAAAACTTGTGGTTTTGACACCAACTGTCACAACTTTTCTGATTACACAGCTATTCACTGAACATCAAACTTTTTTGAGTTCAAGTTAAAAATGATGTCATGGATAAAATTGTTACACTCCTTTTAAGAGTAAACTTAAACCAAACCATGTGATTTCCCCTTAGTTTTTTTTGTCTCAACGTTGTGTTACCTTTCTGCCGCCTTCCTGTGCGACCCGTTCACTTCTCTTTTTGCCCTCTCTGCAGGCCTGGTGCACGAGGAGCTCCACTACCAGCCAGGGCCATCCTGTCCATGGGCGGGCTGAGCCATGGGGTGATCAGGGTGAACACAGAGGACAAGAACTCTGCTCTCACTGTTCAGGATGTGGGCCACATCATGCCTGGAGGTGAGCTTTAATTGGCACTGCCGAAGCGCAGCAGCTGCCACATTTACTGTACTGTACATTCAGTACATTCAGAGCTGTTAAATTATGACTCTACTTGTCTTACTTGTTGAATTTTTTTAATATGTTTGGAGGGAGGATTCTTGCAGAATTTATGGGTGTAGTTTCATACAAAATGTTAATGATGTGACTGTTTTGTGTGTCTCAGCTCTGATGTGCATTGTGAAACCAGACGGGTCTCCTCAGCTGTGCAAGACAGATGAAATAGGAGAGATTGTGATTAACTCTCGGGCTGGGGGCACGATGTACTACGGCCTGCCTGGTGTCACCAAGAACACATTCGAGGTCTGTCAAAGTTTAAAACCCATGTTTTAGAACTGCCTATATGACTCAATTCAAGTCTGTTCTTGATACACTGGAGTATAAAAACATGTAACATGCTGCGTGCGGTTGTTAAATAAATATTTGGTATGAGACAAAAAAATATAGTTTACAGCAACATGCACATCACAACTCCACGTTAACACTTGAAAATGAACTTCCTGGCTACCTGTCCAGGGTGTGCCCTGCTTCTTGTGGCGTGTGTGCGTGCGAGTGCGAGTGTGTGTGCGTGCGCTCTGGGATCAGCTCCAGTCCCCCTGGAACATGACACAGGCATAAGCTAGTTTAGAAAATGGACGGATGGGAAAGAAGCACAGATTATATTGAACCACTAGATGGAGCCACAGACATTGGGACTGATACCAAAACTGAACTTTTAACTGCAATATTACAATTCTTTTAGCGTACCTTTTTGAAATGTAATGTTCAAGTGTGAGATTTTCTGTGCTGTACGTATTTGAGTCACATTTTGGATTTCTTTGCTAATCTGTAGGTGATCCCCGTCAACCAAGCGGGAGCACCCATAGGAGAAATTCCCTTCAGTCGGACTGGTCTGCTTGGATTTGTTGGACCGGTGAGGCAGCGTACACGATGCACAAATTGTTAGCTTTCTGAAATTTGAAGAAAAGAAATGAGGGCGGTGGACCTTCAGTGTTCCATGCTGAGTAAAACTGTCCGCTCCACAGGGCAGTCTGGTGTTTGTTGTGGGGAAGATTGAGGGGCTGCTGATGGTGAGCGGGCGACGCCACAACGCCGATGACCTGGTGGCCACCGCGCTGGCAGTGGAGCCTGTCAAAACGGTTTACAGGGGGAGGTGAGACACCAACTGCTCCCTGTGAGCCGCTCGCTAGTCACTAGTTCAGAATGCAGCAGCTCGGCTTCTTACTGGTTTCACATCACATCACCCCAATCCTGGCTTCTCTTCACTGGCTCCCTGTTCGATTTAGAATTGATTTTACTGATCACTTTTAAAGCTTGTCTGCGTGTGGCCCCCACGCTATATATGAGCCAGCTGGCAGCCTTAGACTGTCGGGTGGGACCCTTCTGGCCGTTCCAGAGTCAAGCCATGAATCTAAAGGTGACCGTGCTTTTGACTTCAGGGCCCCTCGGCTTTGGAACGACCTGTTCACTTTTTGTGATGTCATCTTTTCTTTTTATCGTCTTTTTATTGTTTTAAATGTTTTAAAAAAAAAGCTTTTTGTGTATGCTGCTTTTGCTTTGTCTGTCTTTCTAACTTTTTTTTTTTGCTATATAAATAGTTATTATAATTTCAGCAGTACATGTGCCCATATAAGCGATGCTACTTTATATTTTGTGATATTTTATTTGTAAATAAGAAACGGTTTTCTGTGTATCCCTCCCAAACGGAACAATACCTTTAACATCCTGCTGCCTCTCTCTCTTTCTCTGTTTTGTTGTGAAGTGTGAGAGTGCTCATTTTTCTGTTGTCGTCCACGCAGGATCGCTGTGTTCTCAGTGACGGTGTTTTACGATGAGAGGATCGTGATTGTGGCAGAGCAGAGGCCCGATGCCAGTGAGGAGGATAGCTTCCAGTGGATGAGTCGAGTACTGCAGGTAAATAACATATTTTATGACGGTATTTAGGTTTACTAACTCTTGTTATATTTATGCCTTTTAGTGATGTTTGGAAGCATTATGTGCCTTTTTAAAATGAAGATGGATAAAATAAAAGTTGGACTTGTTTTTACGGCAGTAGCAACACTCAACAGCCTTTTCTCATAAGGACATGTTCTGATGTGCTTTGATATGGTATATTTTCTGCACAGGCCATCGACAGTATCCACCAGGTCGGCCTGTACTGCCTCGCGCTCGTCCCAGCCAACACCCTCCCAAAGACGCCCCTTGGTGGCATCCACATCTGTGAAACCAAGCAGAACTTCCTGGAGGGAAACCTGCACCCCTGTAATATCCTCATGTGCCCGCACACCTGTGTTACCAACCTGCCCAAGCCACGGCAGAAACAGCCAGGTAGGCTGCCTCAAACCGCTTAACATCACAGCGAAGAAGGAAACATCAGAAATATAATGTGTTTATTATGTGGCTTGTGCTGATGGCGTCATGACTCTTGATTGTCTTCGATCTGCTCAGTGGATGTCGGCCCTGCTTCAATGCTGGTCGGCAACTTGGTGGCAGGGAAACGGATCGCCCAGGCTACAGGCAGAGAGCTGGGTGTGGTGGACGACCAGGATCTGATCCGAAAGGTATTGTTTGCTACGCAGACCCTGAACCACACTTTGACCACACTGAGCCTAGATTATATTACTGTGAATTGTTATATCCAAAGCAATCAATGTCTATCACTCTAACATTAATACAAGGACAGTGAGACAAAATGTACTGTCATTAAAATTGTATTTCAGAGCTACAGTGATTAGTCGATTAATAAATGGCAACTATTTTGATAATAGAAGAACAGTTTAAGTGATTTATCAGGCAAAGATACCAAATGTGTGATGGTTCCAGCTTTTTTGAAACAAGACGTTTAATGACAAGACATGACCTTCGGCTCTATAAAATCTTGATGGCCATTTTTTTATAGTTTTCTGATGCTTTATAGCCCAAGTGATTAATCACTTAATTAAGAAAATAATCAGCAAATTCATTGATTATGAAAATCATACTTATACTGTATATATGGAACATGTGTGTAACCAAGTTAAAGATGATCCTGTAACAGTCGGGGGGGAAACGGATGCTGATGTCTTATCCTGAATCTCTGTTGTTGTTCTGCCTTTTACTCCGCTTGGGTTGGGCTTTAGCTCTGTATGTGGCCCACCATGATGGTAAGGCTTCTAGTCTGGCCCCCACCCGTCTTTGCTTCTGCTGCTTCTGTCAGTCAGATGTGCTTTTGCAGCTATGATAGCCCGATTGGCCACCAGCAACAGCTTTGGCTCGACGCACAGAGAAATATCTGTCCAGGCTGGCTTTTTGGCCAGCAGGGGTCCACACAACCCAATATACACTAATACATCAAGAATGAAGTTAAGTGCCGTTCTCCATTTATTGGTGTAACAGACTCTCTATGATGGGAGTTGGCCAGCAGCCTGCTAGCTTTGCCAAACTAAAAGCTTAGCAATACTTAATGCATGCATGCATCTACGCTAATGAATGAGGTTTCGTGTCTTTCCTGCTTTAAGGAGTAAATGCAGAATCTGAGCAAGTAATTACAAACAGTCTCCTGGCATCTGCGACCACTGAAGACTGTGTCATCATATACTGTGATGCCTGTTGCTAACACCTTGTACTAATCAACATGTGTTCAAATACAAGTGGTAGTTAGGAATATTTTGGTGTGCACCTCTGCTCGCCGTGTTCACTGTAGCATGGCTTGATGAGTGGTCAGGGCAGCCGGTCTGCATGATGTGCCTCCTGATTCCTTGTTGAGCAGAGCACGACCTGTTGTCTGACTGAGCGAGAGAGAGAGAGTGGCACAAAGGATGACACTGATTTTTAATATGGCCAGCAATGTGGAGATCTGCTGTTAATTATGTTTGTTTGTCCAGAGAATGTCATGGTGTTATTTTTGGTTACTTTATGTGTTGCTTAATGTTCACTTGGCTTCTGCCTTTTAAAGGAAGTCTTTGCTTAATTCCCGTCTTGTTTTTCTCAGACCTGTTCACTGGCCAGTTCCTCAGCTTATTGACACTATTGATTTAACTGTAAAAGTATCCAGTGGATTGTTCCCTTGAAGCAACTTTGTTTAAGAAATAGTACACTGAGGCACTAATGTGTTGTGGAAACCTCCTTTTTTCAAAGCTTTTGAAAACTGTCACGACTCCTTTGTTTGAAAGGCCCACAGCTTGTTAGTTTTTGACAGTGGCTCCAATTTGCCTCCTGCCAGGTGCAGATGGTCCCAGCATGACCGTGCACAGGAAATATTCTCTGGACACTGCCATATTCCCATTGTATGCTTGTGCGTCTCTGTATGAGAGGTCAAAAGCGTCACAGAGTAACTTTGACGTACTTTAAAATGTTTTCAGTTCTCTATTCCTGAACAAATGTGTCTGTTGTCACAGAGAATACCGTTTCTTTTTGGCTGGATGATATATGAAGTGAAACTATGTTGGACTGTTTTCTGGCTAGCTTTTATGTGTTTCGATCTGTTGATGATTTTTAAATAGATTATTATTTGCATCTGATGCAGCTTTGTGTATATGTGTTTACTAAAATAAGAACTGAGCTAGACCGCAATTAACATTTATGTGATGACGCGCTCTCTTCACCAGCACCAGTTCTTGTCTGAAGCTCTGCAATGGAGAGCTCAAACCGACCCAGACCATGTCCTGTATGTGCTGCTCAATGCCAAGGTAGCTTAAACACACACACACACACCTACACACCACACACACACACACACACACTCACTCCAATAAATCAGAGAAACATACTGATACAAAACATGCATAATTCTTTTGAATTCTTTTACATTTGGTAGTAGTACTGATGGTCATCCTTTTTCTTGGGTGTGACTTCAGCTGAACTTCCTCTCTTTGTGCTGTAGGGGGGGGTGGTGTGCACAGCCACTTGTGCTCAGTTGCACAAGAGAGCCGAGAAAATCACATCTACCATAATGGAGAGAGGAGGCCTCAACACAGGAGACAATGTGGTGCTGCTTTATCCCCCAGGTAAACACACACACACATACACACACACCCATCACTGTAGACGGCCATCTTTCTGTCCGTCCTTTCTATTTAATTCACAGTGGAAAAAGTACAGCTGTTTAATTTGCATGGTGCTTTAGTTCACGAGGACTCTCTGCATCTCTAATTTTTGCAGGTATTGACCTGATAGCTGCCTTCTATGGTTGTCTCTATGCGGGGGTCATCCCTGTGACGGTGAGGCCGCCCCACCCACAGAACCTGGCTGCTACTCTCCCCACTGTCCGCATGATCATCGATGTGAGTGCACACCACCAGGACATGAAACTCAAAAGCTGTATTTCTGATTAATGGTGCTTCTGTTTCATAGTGATCCAAGTGTTATCAAAGCATAATAGTTATTCATGTGCAAATATAACAAGTAGTACTCTGACTATGTTTTCATTTTTACCGTCCTAGACAAAGGTTCAGTCTAGCTAAAGCACAAAGCAAACACATTTTCACACACTTCTTCTTTCACTCCTAGCCATGCAGGTACAACATGTTTTTTTTATTTGGCTGAACTGAGTTTTTAGAGAAACTACTCTTGCTTCAGTTCATCTTCCAGCATATTTTAGTTTTCATTGACCCATACAGTATCTTTCTAAAACAAAACGTATTATTAGCCAGAGAAGTTCAGTACAGATAGTTATACCATAGCTTTAGTTTGTCAATATTAGATTGCTTTCAAGCACCAAAGTATGTGTCATATACATCAAATGGAAAATTAACCTTGCTTTTACTTTCTATGCACCACTTGAGCGATGTTTTATAATTACTGAAGTTCCCTAAAGCAAGCAGTGAAGTAGTTCTGCCGTTGACCACTTTAATTGATTTCGCTGGAGGGAAGCAGAGTTTTACCATGAGGATCAATAAAGTATAACAATAATTAAATGCCTCAAAGGGAGGTCGTTGCCAAAGCGTGGTAGTTTGTGTCCTTGAATGAGCCTCTTTGTGTGTTTGCTGGGTGTTACAGGTGAGCAAAGCTGCCTGCATCCTCACCACTCAGCCTCTCATGAGGATCCTCAGGTCCAGGGAGGCTGCTGCCAGCGTCAACATCAAGACGTGGCCCACTATCATCGATACAGGTGCTGAGATCTGTTCACATTGGAAAGGCTTAGAGGCATATTAGGCATGATGTCAAGCAGCTGAACATGGTTATGTAATCATGGTGTTGTGTACTTTGCAACCTTTATAACGCATCTCTGGGGGCGCATGGATTTAGTGCTATAACTTCAGATGAAAATATGGGTTCTCCTACTGGCTAACAGGGTGTCCTGTTGGCTCTTTGCCTAACTTTGAACATATTGGGGAAACTTATTGTAGACCAGAAGCTCTCTGTAGTCTCAAATGTTCAGCAAACATTCAACCAATTTCTTAAAATAATGGGTCAAAGTTGCACACAAACAGAGCCCCAGTGCATGATTTAAAAATAAATCCGTAGCTTTTTCATTGTGCAGTAAAATGAGACATTTGCATCTGAAATTATACCATCCTCCCACTCAACAAAAACACAGAAAAATGCTCATGTTGCAGTGTATTCCCAATAGCAAACAGATTCGCTAACAGGAAACCAGTGAAAGTGTGCAATTTGTTTTGTCCAGTAAGAAAACAAATATCCACTTCCCTCTTCTCCCAGATGATCTTCCCAGGAAGCGTCCTCCGCACATTTATAAACCTCCTACTGCCGAGATGCTGGCCTACCTGGACTTCAGTGTGTCCACCACAGGCATGCTGACTGGAGTCAAGGTAAACTTTACTCTCAAAAATCAAAAATGAGTTAACACGTCCTCCTCCACTCGAAAATGTGTTTTGCTTGTTGATCACTTGGATGTTTGATTTTAACTGTGCAGAAATATGTATGTGCAGAGTTTGACACTAGAAGGCTGTTTTCAGGTCAGTCTGTTGATGGGGGAAATATCCTCTGTGCTCATCTTAAAATATAGTTTAACACATGTGAGCAGGATTTTATTTTTATCATGGTTCAATGTGCAACATCTTGTGTCCAACTGTTAAGCTTTGGTAAACAAAAAACATTTATCATATTCAGAAATTTTTCAGTGGAGGGAGTAGATGTAATGTTTGAATGAGGTAAATTAACTTTTTTGGAAAAAACCCCATCGGACACAAATATTATTCAAAGCAGGGTATTTTTATATGTCTCTCCCTTCTAGCAAATGTGGGAGGGAGGGACAACAGTGAGGGAACAGCAACTGTAGGAGGTGTGGTGTGAACATGACTGACAATAGACAAGTCTTTTTTAAATATAAATTTCATGACGTAGATAAGTCACAACCAAGATGGATTTAAAACAGTAGACCACCCGTTAAATGCTGATTTTTGCAGATTTCTTAACAAATGTCAATATTAACACCAGCATTGATGTATTTTATCATAGTACAGTCCTATAATTTGGTTAACATATATTATATCATAGGCGTAGGAACCGGGGGGGGACGGGTGGGACGTGTCCCCCCCAATATTGGAAAAAGGTGCATTTGTCCCACCCAAACATTATACCACCGGTGAGAGATGTGTCCCCCCCCAATGTCAAACTCACTCCTACGCCCTTG
>JAVQJL010072155.1:0-28795 GCA_036024295.1 Nannoperca obscura | reverse complement strand
GAGCATTAGATCTAGAAACAGATTATGTCCGTTCATTATCAATCACAGTACAGTCAAGCTAGACAACAATTCTCATATAATATATCACACGATATGCTGTACTTTATAGAACCAGTGTGTCACATTTGTTGTAGTCCCGGAACAAATGAGTCTTTAGTCTTTTCCTGAAAGTGGTCAGACAGGTTGTTTGTCTGACGGATGTGGGGAGCAGTTTCCACCACTGGGGGGCGAGGTAGGTGAAGACATCCTAACGTTTGTCTTCACCTGTCCTGAAAACATCTGGTTTCACTGGTTCACACTGCGAAGCCTTCTTATGACCCATCACTGTCCTCTAAATACACAAAACATTGTACCTATTAATAAAAGCCTACATACTGAACTCATGGATTGATAATGTTGAAGAATTTGCACATTTTCAGATTTTAAAATATGTAAATTTGTGACCTTAACGTAAGTCAGATTATTTAGTAACTTGTGGGCCTAATGTGTATTTTTGTGTGTTCATTTGTGTAATTAATTACACAGTTTAGAAGGAAATTGCACTCCAATTATCAGATGGAGACTGAATTCTTGATTAAAAGTATGAATTTACTTCACGTTGTTTTGTTTTTTAAATTAACATTTTATTAACAAACATCATGACAAACATATAGAAAATAAGTAAACACATTGTTTTCATTTTCAAAAATAAACATATTTTAGTTTATTATTGGAAAACTGTGATTTTGCAAGTAATAAAATCAAATTGATGATATAGTATTGATTTGCTTTCTTGCAAACAATACCTTCTCATAAGAAAGGGACAATTCAGGATCAATATATTGGGAAATAAATGCACCAAAAAAAACGTGCTAAAAATGACAAGACCAAACATTAAAGTTATTATTGGCAGTGTTGTAGTTATTATTGGTTATTGTTATTGGCTAACAGTGTTAGCTTGCTGTTTTCCATATATGGTAAAAGGGGCGGTCCTGGGCGTGACGTACGCGGGGTCAAAGGGGCTTTTGTACGTCGGCGTGGTGGTTTGGCGCCAGCAATTTCGCGGGGCAGCAGCAGCAGCAGCAGCAGCACAAGAGAAGAAGGAAGTGGAGCTGTTCGACGTGTAAACCTGCGGGTCCGGAGGTCCAGTGAACCCACAGTCAAGCGGTGTTTGCGGGCTTTCATGGTGTGTTTGCGGCGTTTCTGCTTCTTGCGTTTCGTCCTGAACTCTGAGGTGAGCGGTCACTGTGTGTGTGTGTGTGTGTGTGTGTGTGTGTGTGTGTGTGTTGTGTTGTGTCGTTGTTCACTAGCGTTGTTTTGTTTTTCTTTGAGTCTCCACACACGCGACCTGGCCAGGTGAGGCGGTGTTTAGCAGCTCACCTGTGTGAGCCTCAAACTTGTCCAGCTGCTGGCTGCAGCCGCTGCTAGCAGCTGCTAACTTGTTAAAGCTAGTTCACGTTAGCATGCTGCTAACTGCTTCATCCCACGAGATGCATCCAACGATTTTGCTCTCTTGAGGGAACACACGCGTGGATTTAAGAAGTGTCGAGTGTGTTTTAATGAGCCAGCAGGACACGGAGACACGAGGCTTGTGTTAGTTCCTCTGGGTGTCCGAGAGGGGGGATGCTAACGGGGACTGCTGGCCTCTGCTAGCATCCAGCAAACACACCGCGAGAAGACCACTTTCACACCGAGACACGGTGTTTACACCCGCAGCAGCTCCCTGAAAACAGCTGCATGGACTGTGCTACTGTGTCCACATGTTTCACATGCTTTCAGCTCTGTTAACACTCTGAAATCAGCCCTGCTCTCCACACTGACTGAAGACAAAGAACAGAATCCACTGATTCATATTAGATCCAGATAAACTTAAACAGTGTTCGGTAGTTAAACTGCAGAGAGACTCGGGGGGGATCCTTTGTTTTTCTTTTACTTTTATTTAAGCAGGAGTAAAAGACATGCAGCAGCACAAATAACACCAACGAAGGAGAACAAAACATTAGAACATCTCAAAGCCCCTCCAGCCGGCTGTACCCGCGTCCAGGTCATTCAGAGTCCCTTTAAAAGCGTCCCAATGAGACCAGATCCCGAAGATCTGGGTGATTGATCGGTGAGGGAGCAACACACGTGGACTTTAAGGGAAAGTTAAAAGAAACATGTCCCGGGAGTGAAGACCACTGTTTTAGGGTGTAGGAAGCAGTCAAAGCAGCCTTTATGGGTAAAACTGTGCGTCCGGAGTGTTTTAAGATGACCTGGTTCAGCTTCTCACAGTCTCTAACTTCCCTCCTGCTTTGTGTGTTTTTTTCAAGGCCTCGAGGAGGTGAGTAATAATGATGGCGACGGCGGAGCCTCCAAGCAGCTCCAGCCTCCTCCCCCTGCTGGAGTCCCTGGAGGACGACTCCGCGGGGCAGTCTGAGCAGACCGACGCCTATCTCACCATCGCCAAGTACGTTACCGAGTGCTGGTGTTGGACCGTCCTCTGGTTGTGTCGGTTACAGCTAACAGTACGACTCACTTTGTCTTTCCCCCTCCAGCCGGCTCAGTGGAGAGGAGGGCCGCCAGTTCCTCCCTGCAGTTGAAAACCACTTTTCTCGGTTGGGTAAAACCACCTTGGTGAGTGTTTTGCACATCTGTGTAACCGGTTTTGTGTTAAAGCTCTTAAAGTCTTCTAATACATATAATTCTGTCCTCGTCTCCTGTTTCCAGGCTCACATAACCAGTCCGAACGCCGAGCTGAGCCAAGCTGCGCTGCAGGCGCTGGGCTTCTGCTTGTACCACTCTCACGTCGTCTCAGGGGTTTCGGGTACGCGCTTTGAAAAATATCTACACATTTTATACGTCGTCACGATCACTGTTTCTTCTTCATTCTCTCTAAATGTTGGTGTTTTTTGCTTTCCAGAAACGTTTTCAGCAGAAATCCTGTCGGCGCTCTGCTCTCTGGTGGTGAAGTCGACCGATAAGAACACGTGCACCAGAGCATTATGGGTCCTCTCCAAACAGGGCTTCCCTCCAGACGTGGTCGCCAAAAAAGTGAGCAGCAGCAGAGAGATACGGCTGAAAATGGGGCGGCGGCTGTGGTTTTATCTCTTGTGTTGATCCGTGTCGCTTCACTCGCCCAGGTGCCGTCTGTTCTGGGAACGCTGGAGAGTGTGTGGAGCAGAGAGGACGTCCAGTCCGTGGTGATGGAGCACGAGGCCTTGAACGTTATCATCAGGTGAAGGAACAGCTGCTTTATGTTTACAAACAGGACATGAAGCAGACAAGTCTGTTATTACATTTATATAGTGTGTGTGTATATAAATATTACACCAGCCCGGCAGCAGTAGCTGGGTTGTCGTTCGTGTTCTTGGTAACAACCTGAAGCTGCATCACGTCTCAGCAGCTGGATAATACGATACGTAAATAATATAACAAATAGGTAAAAATGCTGCATCTGCTATTACATGTTTATGTAATTCGAAATGTTCTGATTGGTCAGCGACTGGAATATAATTAAACCGGGCTACGTTTTGCACCTGGACATATTTCTTTTTGTGGTGTTTCTTTTCTTTAAAGCAGTAAACAGCTGCAGTGTTGCTTTCATGATGTCTGTGCTGAGACCACGTGGCATTGGATTAATCAAGTGCATTGATTGTGGTTCCAGGAGCTGCTTGTAATTGTTCCTGGTGTGTGTTTATAGGATGCTGGAGCAGGTGCCGGCTCAGATGGGTGACGGAGCGGTGCGCTGGGCGAAGCTCGTCATCCCGCTGGTGGTCCACTCCGCCTCCAAGGTGCGTCTGCGGGCTGCGGCCGCCATGGAGATGGGCATGCCTCTTCTCCTGGAAAAACAGGTGGAGGTGGCGGCCATCATCGAGCCAATGATGTCCTCGGTAAGTGTGTTTCTGGTTGTGTTGTTGGCGGCGTACTTTGTGGGAGAATCTGTTCAAGGTTGGAAATATGAGTTAAATCTGGAAATGCTTGAAAAGTGCTTGAATTGTAACTCTTAAAAAGCTGTCTTAACCCTGAGGTAGGTAGGTGTGTGTGTGTGTGTGTGTGTTAAACACCTGCCTTGATGAAGGGCAGTCGAGCAGTAGAAGAAACTGTGACGTCCCTGTTTGTCTTCACAGAAACTGATCCCAGAGCTGCAGAAGCTTTTTATGTCCAAGAACGAAACCAACGTCCTGAAGCTCTGGCCTTTATTTGTGAAACTGCTCGGGAAGGTAAAGTGTGTGTGATGACTTAACACGTCCCATGTTGACGCCTCAGAAACACGCTAAACTTATTTATATTTTGATCAAACGCACAGAAACGGACTAATTCTACTGCCGGACTGCTCATGTGCAGCTGCATTATTAAAATAAAGTGCAAACGAAATCTGCACGACGATGAGTTGAAGTCCAGGCTGTGATGTTCTGTGTGAGGCTTCCTGTAATTGGCTTATTATCAAAGAAGACGTAAAAACATTCTCTCACCCTTTCTTTGCTTTAGAAAACGTTTTAAACGATTACTCTGTTAGCATAAGAGTTGCAGGCAAACTCGTCGACTTGAGTGCAAATTCGTGTTTGAGCACTTTGTTCAGAAGAGATGTGAGAGACTGAGGTTCAGGTGTGTTTCCTAACAGTTGCTGCACAGAGGAGGTCCGTTCATCAACTCGCTGCTGCATCTGGAGGAACTCGGTTTCCGCAGCTCGTCTCCCACCATCAAAAAGATCGCCTTCATCGCCTGGAAGAGCCTCATAGATAACTTTGCCCTCAACCCAGGTGAGCCACCCACTCTGGTCCCGGTCCTTCTCCCTCACACCGTCCCCCTTCTTGTGAGTGTTGACTTGTTACACGTCTCTCCTGTAGACATCCTGTGCAGCAGCAAACGCATGAAGCTCCTGATGCAGCCGCTCGCATCCATCCACGTCCGGACAGAGGCCCTGCTGCTCACCAAGGTGGAGGTCTGGTGGTACCTGGTGGTCCAGCTCGGGCCCAACCTGTCGCCCAACTTTGATCTGGTGAGACGCGCTCCCCTCTGTCTCTCTCTCGTCTCCTGTAACGTCTCAGTCGCCCACATTATGTCCAGGTTATCCGCAGGACTCATTTCAACCGTGCCTAGCTGCAGCCGCCGCTGCTAGCGCTGCTAATTTGTTAAAGCTAGTTAACGTTAGCTGCAACCTCCGTACTGGTGGTTAATTTTGCATCAGCCTCCCTAAAAACCTAAAGTTATTTCTTTTAGTTGTTTTGCTAGTGCTGCACAAAGCATGCTGTGAACACAAGACGTATTCAGACTTCAGAGTTGATTTCCAAGGGTTTTACGCACACTAACAATTTAAAGTTTCATTTTGATGCAGATATGAAGTATGAAGTAATTTTTAGTTGATGCACCAAGAAAATATAGCACTTAAAGAAACGTTGAATAAAACACTTCAGTCCTTCGTCTGTGCCTACGAATGATGCGTTCAGGCACAGTATTGAGTGTAGGTCACTTGTGCTTTGAGAGCTCTGAGCACCACACGTCACTGTAGGCGCATCTACTCGAAATGCTTTGTGGCGATGGCGTGGCGTGTGTTGTGATGATGGCGTGTGGGTGTGGTGGCGACGTGGGCGTGGTGGGGTGTGATGTACTAACTGATGATGCGCTACAGGTTGAATCACGGCGGTGTCGGTGAACAGTGCTCGTCTCTCTCTCTCTCTCCAGGTCTCGGTTCCTCTGCTCCAGTCCACCATTGGACCCGACCCCTCTTCAGTCCCCGGAACCCCCTCTAGATCTGTGGGTCAACATAGTGCCGTCGCACCAGGCACACCCAAGACTGGTGCGTTTATACACCCACCTACCTCCACCCAGACGCACCACTCCCCTATAATATATGATGCACTAGAGGGAGGATGTTGATGGAGACTGTATTTATTATTATTATTGCAGGCACTTCAGGCTTCAACAGTCCGGCCTCTACGCCTCGGATGAGCCTGAACTCCAGCGTCCAGATCCCCTCCACCTTCCCCTCCATCCAGCTGCTGGGTCTGGAGATGCTGCTTCACTATTTCCTGGGTCCGGAGGTCACTGCCACAGCAGCAAAGAACCATCTGATCCTGAGCCTCGGTGAGAGCGTCTGAACACCACGAATCCAAATGATCTCGCTGTGCTACGTGTTAATTAATCAGCCTTTTGTTGTGTGGTTTTAAATTCTAACATGTTCCTTCCAGAGCCCTTGAACCACCCGCTCCTCTCTGGTGCTTCCTCTTTCACTAAACACGCTGCCGTGCTCACGTCCAACATCAGAGATGGATTCATCAACGTCGGCAAAGACGCTCCAGGTAAACAGGTTTTTGTTTTTCGGGCGTTTGGTAAAGTATCTTTCCATCAGCGCTGCAGAGGGATGAGAAGAAATCAATCAAGTAACAACATGATTCTCAGCTTTCCTTCTTTAAGCAGCTTTAACCCAAAACTCTTCACCCCGTCTCCTGCAGATTGTCTCCTGGCTGTCATCTGGACGAGTCTTGTCCGGTGTGTCAACGTAACGATAGAGTCGGGTAAGAACGTGGGTGTTGAGTCCTCTTGACGTATTGCTTCGTTACGGTCTTAATACTTATTGTTGTGGCTGCTGCTCATCAGGGTGGGATCTTGTTAAAGTTGTGGTTCCTGCCTCGTAGCTCCACATAGAGCACTCTGACTGGGTCTGGGCTCTGTCATTTGGGAGGTGGACCAGCGAGACCCCGTCCTCTCCTCCGGCCCAACCCACACACTCTGTCATCAGTTTAAGTCTGAGCGTTCAGATCCTCATGGTCTGGACTGCTGTGAAGAGAGAAGGACTCTGAGGGGTGCGTCCCCGATGATGACCCTCGTCTCTCCCACACACCCGACTGTGAGAGGATAAAGTGGTTTGTTGTTAAAGTGATTGTGCTGATGATCTCTTCCCCGGCTGTCAGCAGGCAGTAAGAAGGATCGTCAGGGCTGTGAGGTGCTGACCCTGGTGCTCCAGGCTCTGCAGAGCATCGTCTCCTCAGAAGCTCTGCCTGCAGACAAAGTCCTGGTGAGACCCGACCCGCCGTGCCCCTGGTTCTCTGCAGCTCCTCACAATACATGTTCTTTATCGCACCTCGTTTAAAAGTCTTAAACCTTTTTAAAACACAGCGCTGCTGTAGAAAATAGTTCTAAATAAACATTTTGAGGATCATAAAACACACGACAGGTAGTATTGAATCATTTTTAATATTACACCTTACAGTTCTGTAATGTTTGCTAAAAGTTGGAGCCTTTTTTATTAAATTGTTTTACTTGCAGATATTTTTCTTAGATTTTCAAAGCAGTTTTTCACTTTTTGTTTGTTTCCTCTTCGACTGGCTGCTTTAAACTGACGGATGTTGTTGTGGGTAAAATGGCTGCACTCTTAATATCCCTTCCCCCCCTCCTTCAGATTCTGTTTGAGGCCACAGCGAAGGGTCTTCCTCAGCGGGTTCTGGGCTCGGCCTCCTATCAAGTGGGCAAGATGGACGTGTTGAACGTGAGTGCTTGTTGCTGTTCAGCTCGTGTTCATGGAGGGAGAGCAAGACGACTGGTTAAACGTTCTGTATTTGATTCTTCAGGGAACGCCGGCTCTGTTCCTCATCCTCCTCCTGTACAACAGCAGCATGCTGACGGCCTACATCGAGGACGAGAGGTGGGTCGACTGTTATTGTTTATTATTGGTCTCCGTCTCGACCAGAACAGATCCGTCGCTGCCTTTCTTTTTTTCTTTTTTTTAAAAGAGAAAAACATTAAACGTTAATTCATTTGATCATTTCCAACAAATTCAAACATTTTTACATTTAAAAAATAATGAGGAAACATTGTTTTTTTTAAATATAATTTTATGTTAGACGTGTAATTATACATAAATAAAACGAATAGGTGTGTGTGTGTGCTCAAATATTGAACCAATGTTTTCTGGTGAGTGAGTCTTAAGTTGTTACTATGGTTACTAGCAGTTAAGTGGGGGCTGCAAGTTGAGATTAGTTTATTGGCTTTTCAGCGGGATCACAGGTTCAAGAAGACAAATTAAAAAATAATAATAATAATAATAAAAGAAACCATCAAAATTAAGACGTACTTTTAATCCACGTTTTGCTTCCTGTCTCGATGACAAGCTTGACGCCCGTCTGACGTCACGCTGTCGTGCAACAATCACAGCAGCACTTTAAAATGTCCTGATTGTGCTTGATGTTTAGACTCTTCCTTCACTAGACACATTACAGGTTCACTCTGATACTCACACGCGAGTTGTTTTGTAAGTCTGGCAGCAGAAGGCCAGCGTGACGCGCGGTGGTGCAGCCGTCCAAGGTCACTGGAGATAGATGGCGTCGTGCCCCAGACTCCACTCTGAGATATGCACTAAATGTGACACACAACGTTCCTTTTGTTAATTTGGTAACACCCAGTAATCTCCGTCTTCAGCTGTGTGGAGAACAACTACCATGTGGTGAATCTGGAGAGTCAGTAAAGGGTGAAATGCTCCTCGCCAGGAGGAGACTCTGTAACTGGTCTCTGTTCTCCTTCACCTGCGAGTCAAGCAGCTTCCTGACTTCATCACATTTAGTGTTGGTGAAGTTTAATGTACAGCACTGATTATATATTATAGTAACCTGAGTGCAGTGTTGTGGGTAAAGGTTTGGCGCCCTCTGCTGGTGCAAATATAAACAGCAGGATGAGTTTGAATGAATCAACCAAAACAGATTTTGTTCAGCTGTTTTTGTGAAACTTTAAAAGATTTAGCTTGACGTCTTTCTGTCGGCAGGTTTTTCCAGTGCCTTCAGACACTGGTGTCCTGCGGTTTGTCGGGCCCCACTTCCCCTCTGGCGTTTGGGGAGGCGGTGCTGGGGGCCATCGGGCGCAGCGCCGGCTCCGTGCAGAACAAGGAGCGGCTGTGGATGATGTGGAGCACGATGGTCAACCCGCTTACCGACACCATCACGCAGGTAGACGCAACCCAACATGGCACATTTTAAATCGGTGTTTTTCCTCTGAGAGCAGAGCACCAAAGGAGTTTAATCTCACGTGAGTAACTTTTCCAACAACTTCTTGTTTTCCAGTCTAACGAAGTCAACCAAGGAGACGCTCTGGAGCACAACTTCAGCGCCATGCACTCGGCCCTGTTGTTCCCCATTACACACCTGCTACGCGGCACACCTCTACAGCAGGTGTGTTTATGTCCATCAGACCACCATGAAGCAGCCGCGCAGGTCCAAAATCCTGGTTCTGACGTGTGTGTGTGTGTGTGTGTGTGTGTGTGTGTGTGTGTGTTTCAGGCGGCCCAGAAGTCGATGCTGTCGTCGTGGTCGAAGCTGTACACAGTGTTCGCCCGCTGCTCTGCGCTGGTGGTCACAGCTGAGGAGAATATCTGCTGCGAGGAGCTCTGTGCAAAGATGGCCGCCGCAGTGGACAGAGAAGCTCTAATGGCGAGTAGAGAGAAACCAGTCAGTTTATTTGAGTTATTGGTTCAGAAATAAGCCTGTTTTGACATGTCGCTGCTCTCTGATCCTCCAGGTTCCTTCAACATTAAATGCTGTTGCCAGTTTCCTCCACGTCATGGTCGGGTGTGTGGACTTCTCGCCGTACACGCCTCAGTTTCAGCAAAAGCTCAAGTGTAAGAGAACTTAGCCTGACCTTTATTAAAGTCCTCACACTTAACTTAAGGGGAGACTGAAATTTTTCCCCTCTGTGCTTCTTCCAGCTCCTCACACTCCAGTGAACTGGATGAAGAAGAGGAACAAGGTCCTGGGGAATCTGTCCACCTTCCAGTCCCTGCTGGTCCAGTGTCTACAGGTCTACCTGGAGGACCCCGAGGCTTCCTCTGAGGCCACGGGACTGGCCCTGGTCTCCGTCCTGTCTGCACTCTTCACCAACTTGGCGCTCGCCAACACGGTCAAGGAAGCCCTGACTTCTTTGATTCAACCTCTCGCCCTCCTCTACAAACAGGCAGCCAGCGAGCCGCCCACGTTCCCCCCGCAGCTTCTGGGAAAGGTGCACATTTTATAACTTAACAGGGTTCAAACGACGTCTTCAGAGTTTGGAAAATGCTTAATTTTAACCACTTTGTTAGGAATATGCTTGGTTTCTATGCTCATGGAAATCAAACATCTTTTAATATTTCAAATTAAAACCATCCTGTTGACATATCAGTTTGTTTAGACCACAATTTAGTGATGATGGTCTTCAAGAGCCTGGATATTTTTGGTTTAGGTACCTTGAAAGTGCTTGAATTCTTGACTTACGCTGCTTCTCTGCCTCCTGCAGTTGGAGAAGCTTCTCGGTGAGGTTCTCGGCTGCCTGCAGACTCGCTCTGCTTTGGCATACGACGATGAACTCCTGGCTCTGCTCGCTCCCCTGCTTTGCGTGTTGTTCCCTCACAAGAACAAGCAGCTCCGCACCTCCGTCGTCCACTTCTGGAACTCGGCCTTCGCCAACTCCGTCAGCCTCACTTACCCCGAGGAGATCAGGACGATATTGAGCCAAGTGAAGCAGAAGACCCCAATCATTCTTCCTGGCTTTGAGCTGGTCGGTGTCCCTGACGAGCTCAGTGGACAGTATTCAGTGAGTTGCTTTTACTTCAGCTGTATTCTTACCACCGTCTCTGTCCTCCATTGGTGTAACTGGCTGTTTGTGTCTGATGCTGTGTCTTCAGAGTGAGAGTTCTCAGCTGGAGACCAAGCTGAGTGGGATGCCGGTTTCGTCTGCGGGGAAGAGGGACTCGCTGCTGGGAAAGACGCCTGAGCTGAAGGACCGGAGCTCCACAAAGACCTCCAAGCCAGTTTCTGTAAGTCTCTGGACCCACGAGGGTCGTGTTGTGACACATGGTGTTGAATCTAATGAATCTCAAACATTATTATTGATGACTGGATGGTCCCGCTCCGGCAGCAGGAAGACAACAGGGCTGTGGTTCTAGTTAAATAGTCCTAAAGTCCTAAATGCATGTTTTATTATAGATTTAACATGTTATCTTCTCCGGTGTTCTTGTTGTTTGATCCTTTCCTGAAGATGTTCCTCATTATATTGTTTGTTTGACAGTCCTTCTGGTTTCCATTGTGTTGCCTTTCAACAGACTAAGCTGGACTTTGGCTCGCCCAAACCTCCTCGCAGAGAGGCTTTGGAGGAAGAGGCCTCCATCGACTTCGTCTTCATACCTCCTGAGACGAAGGAGCGGGTGTTGACGGAGCATCAGAAGGAGGTGAAAAGGACTAAAAGGTCAGAGCCCCACCAGTGACGTTTATGAAATATATGTGTGTGTGTGTTGTAGAGCTAATGTTCTCTCTGGTACAGGGTTGACATCCCTGCCATGTACAACAACCTCGATGCTTCTCTGGATGCAACGGTTTTCAGCCAGTACACGCAGAGCCAAGAAGACTCTTTGTAAGTGTTGAGCATCTGCTAACATCTTTGCTCTCATAAACAGCATTAATGAAATAAACTCCTCCCTCCCCCACCCCCACAGGGACAAACTGCCAACTGAACGAGCTGAGGAGGTTACTACCAAAGAGGCTTCTGGCGAGGTAATGAAATGCACATGACGGGGTACACAAAACACTGCCAGGAAAAGACTCCACTGGGGGCTTTTTGTCCTGTTTTTTTATATTCTGCAAATGCAAGAATGAATAAAACAAACGCATCCTTGTACATTTTAAATTGCAGAACACAGACCACATGTACTGTGGGACCAACTGGAGTCTGGGGGTGATTGTGACGTTACACAATTTAGTAATCAGTTGCATCAGCTCCCGTCATGAAAAAACAAATGACCGTGTTTTTATGAAGTTATCTTTTATAGTGTGCTCTTTCTCACACTGATTTGAAAAGAGGTTATTTATTGTTTTATTCTTGAATGTGTAGCTACTGCGCTAACATTAAACTGTTCGCACTGCAAACGTGTACAGTTAAAGAAGAAAACATATCTGCTTCATTATAACAGACTGCAGTAGGGGCACTAGTGTATTGATACGCCGAGAGATCATTGCTTTCCAATCAGATCTCTCCTTTTAACTCACATTGGTGAAATTTGACAAGTGGCCATAGAAAGACGTTTGATCGGGGCAAACGCAGATCGTTCTATCTATACAGACAGATTTGGTTTCTTTCAGGTTCTTCAAGATGTGGAAAACGAAGAAGACTTTGAAGTTCTAACAGAGACTCAAGACTTTGGCTCAAAAGCTGTAGATGACGTGGCAGAAAACGACGAGCAGGCAGAGATGATCCCAGAGTCGACCGATGTTTCTATGGAGGATGATGCCAAGAGTGGTGATGGAGCAGAAGACGTGGATGTGCAATCTAAAGAAGACACAAGTCCGAACATCTCTGGCACTTCAGATTTGGTCTCAGGGACTCCCCAGAAAACCAACAGTCGCCGTCAGTCCTTCATCACTCTGGAGAAGTATGCTGAGGGAAAGCCTGCCAGCCCCAGCAGTGCATCCACGTTCACAGGTCCCCTCATAAAGACCTCTCTCAGCCAAGAACGCTCAAACTCCAACAAGACATCATGCTCGCGGGCTTCCCGGACATCCACTGGTCCAAACTCTCAGGATTCCCCGTCCACTCGGACTGGAACAATGAACTTGCAGTGTCCTGCGAACGATGCCCTCGAGTCCCCTCGAAGGTCAAAAGACTCTGGGATGAAAAGTGAGCCGGTGAGGCTGACGGAGAGACTGCCCAGTGATACAACAGATGAAGATGTTATTCCAGACACCAAGACTGAAGTGGAGGACAAGGCGAGCACAAAAATGGCTTCCCGGTTAGACGAAGAGAAACCCTCAAGCCAGGAAGAGGGATCTCTGGATGATTGTTCTCCAGGCGAACCCAGGCGGTCCGGACGCTACCGAGTCAGACCTCAGCTGCCTGGAGAGGATCCTGAGGAACGGGAAGAGAAATACACGCAGTTCAAAAGGAGACGTTCTGGAGAAGAACCTAAAAGTGATTCTCCAAAGTCAAACTCGATGCAAAGCAGACCAAACACAAGAAGTAAGCAGGCCGCTGAGGAGGACAGTGGCAGAGAGCGATTACGATCGAGGGCTCAGAGGGACAAGGGCGAGTCGAGCCAAACCAGCTCTCAAGGTAGAGCCCACAAGAAGATCAAGCTCCACCGCAGTTCACAAGACTTCCTTGATCAACCAGAACCCAGAAGGAGAAGCATCAGAGAGCACGAGTCCAGCCAGACTGATCTGTCTGATTACGACAGCCAGTCGCAGGGGAGGCACAGTCGAAGGAGCAAATCACTGGAGACCAAGGAGGGGGGTGGGATGAAGACACAGGTTTTGCCTGACAAAGTTGAAGAGTCCAGCCAAACCGCCACAGATGAGTTTGACAATAAGCCAAAGAAAGAGAAGTCGAAGAAGCCAAAGAAAGATTCGTCGATGACCTCTCCGTCCCCTCAAGCTGGTGGCAGTTCTCAAGAGTCTGAGCTTGTAGAACAGACTGAAAAAGAGGGTGACAAGCTAAAAGATTTGTCAGTGACCTCTACTCCCCCTCAAACTGGTGGCACTTCCCAAGAGTCTGAGATTACAGAAAGAGAGACCAAAATGAAAAAGAGAAATTCTCCTATTGTTGCTTCTTCAACTCATGACGAGTCCCAAGACGCAACAAGCTCGACAAACAAGTTGGCGACTGAATCGGAGGTCAAAGACGAACGCAACACAAGAGACGGTACAGATGTTGAGCTCAGTCAAGACGACTCTCAAGTGATCACACCCTCATCTTCTGACAGCCAGTCGCTGCGAAGATCCAGAAGAAGCAAGGCGTCGTCTGAGGCAGCAGAGTCTGAAGACAAGAGTGAAAATCAGGATCCGTTAGGACGGCAGAGTAGGTCCAGTTCTCAGGCCCCTCTGGCAGAGGCCAGAACTGGAGGAAGGACCAGAAGGAGCAAGGTACAAGAGGATCAGTCAAAGTCGAGTCCTAGCTCAACTCCAGAGAGTTCGCAGTCATTAGATATTGCAGGATCAGCAGAGTCCTCTCAAGGCAGGCGTAGATACTCGAGACGAAGATCTTCTCAAGCGCTGGGAGGCAATATGGAGTCCTCGGAGTCCGAATCCTCGGAGGCTAAAGAAAATTCCCCCATGCCCAAAAAGAGAGGGAGGAAACCTCGAGCGTCTCTTCAAAGTCCTCTCACCCTTGAATCTAAAAACAAAGTGAGTAGTGATGTTGTAAAAGAAGATTCTGAGACTTCTCAAAAGGCAGAAACAGAAAGCACAGAAGCTAAAAGTGCAACAGATGTAGAGGATTTGCAGAAAAGCCCAGATGTGCAGGGTTCTGAATCGCTCCAGGTCTCAAGTATCATTGAGGAGCAAAGTAATGAAGAATCGCCAATGGAGGTAGAGGTTGACGCTGCTGCAGAGAAACCTGACGACGCAGAGAGAGAATCGCTCGGTGCGAGTCCTCGTGAGGAGGCGCAAAGACAAAAGGACTCTGAGGCAAACCTTGATAAAACCTCGTCACAAGAGGGAGACTCTGCAGACCTGCAGCCTGCTGAAAGCCTTGAATCAGTTGGGATCAGTATTGAACAGACAAATTTGCCTTGTGGTCCACCTGTGGACACACCGGCGCCGCCTGAGGAGACAGCAGAGGCACTGCAGGCTTCAGAGGTGAAACCTGAAGAGTCTGAGCCTGTTGACAATGTTACAGAAAAACATGATGATGGTTCAAATCACCTCGAACATCCAGCTGTTCCAGTGGACGACGCAGCTGAAGACCCAGTGCATCGTCCAGATGTCATAGGTGATTTTATAAAAGAGGAAGAGTATTCCTCCATCGAAGAAGGCAAATCAAGAAACCAGCACACGGAGGCCAGTGCCGCCATCGCACCTCTACAGGAGCGCGATCAAGACCTCAAAACCCAGAGTACGAAGTGTGAACATACAGAGGAACCTCTGACACATTTGGATGCTGCGTTATCAGAATCAACCAGCAAAGACGTGTTTCCAGATTCTCCAGTGAAGCAGGCGCTGGAGGACGTCCTGGGGACAGAGGTCGTCCAGAGCCCCAGCAGTGACAGGACCAGAGGAACCTGGTCTCCTTCAGCATCCCCATCGACCAGTATTCTTAAGAAGGGCCAGAAGAGACCGCTAGAGGACGAGACTCCGTCGCCTCTTGTCAAAGTAAGTGACAAAGTGCACAAGTTCCATTATAAACATCTGACCTTGTACTTGTTTGGTGTGAAAGTAACTGTCTTGTCTCGTCTCCTTGAACTTTGCAGTCCAGGCGCGTGTCTTTTGCTGATCCAATCCAGCGTCAGGAAGTGGCGGACGACATTGATCGCCGCAGCCCTGCTGTCAGAACCAGCTCCCCCAGAAGATTTAAAGCGAGCAGCATCCCACAGCCTAAGGTATGAACGAGGCCGTCAACACGAACCAAACGTTTCCTCACCTGCTTGGATGCTAACTGCTAACATGACGCCCCTCTGCTCCTCCTTGTAGTATGTCACCACTCCAACGAAGGGCTTGCTGGTCTTCAGTCCCAGAAACCTGCACAGTCCAGGTTACAAGAGCTCCAAGAAATGTCTGGTATGCACCCGAATGAGAAGCGCTGTGGGTAGTTAGAAAGCTCCGTAGAGCTGCACAGTTGGATGATAACTCTGTGCAAACACCCTTCAACATGCACGTTTTCTTCTGATTGTTTTAGTCTGGTGCACAGTTGGAGGCTTTTGGTCCTAATTGTAGATGCAACCCTTGTTTTTCCAGATTTCCGAAATGAGCCAAGAGCCGCGTCCCGTCTCCAGAGACTGCATCTACCCCGCCCTAGTGGGCTGCTCCACCCCTGTAGAAGCTGTGCTGCCTCAGATATCCTCCAACATGTGGTGAGTACAGCTCAGGGTTCATGGAAGTTATTTTTGTTTGTTTTTTTATCAGGTGCATGTATTCGTGACCTCTGATTCTCCTCACAGGTCTCGTGGTTTTGGGCAGTTGGTTCGAGCCAGAAACATCAAAACAGTCGGTGACCTCAGTGCTCTAACTCCCAGTGAAGTCAAGACTCTGCCAGTTCGCTCCCCAAAGATCTCCAATGTCAAAAAGGCGCTTAAAATCTACGAACAGCAGGTTTGTCCGGGGCTAGATGCAACAAATAACATTTTACAAGAACACAAAGGTCACGTTCTTGTATTTGTATCTTAACTATTGTCTTCCAGCGCAAAGGACGAGGTGGTGACGAGTTGAAGAGTTTTGATGAAACCGAGATGATGACGTCTGAACTGGAGATCGGCGCTCCTCAGAACCAGGACGAGGAGGAGAAGACCTTGGGCGAGACACTAGGTGTGTAAAACATGTAGTCATGTGACACTGTTTTGATCAGAAGAAGCTTGACGAGTAAACTAGCGTAACCATTTCTAAAGTCAAACCCCAAACTAACCGACTGAGCGTATCGACTGAAGGTCCTCCGTCTGAGCGCCGTCCTGATGTCGATCACTTCCCGCTAGCCACACAAACACGATACGATTAAAACTCGCTGAATAAACCGTCAAACAACAAAAAACGTTCCTTCCATTTGCAACCACTCTTTGTCTTTTGTCTTTGCTGTTTTCTAAAGTTTTTGTCTTGTTCCTTAAAGCCACTAGTAACGGGTTCTCCAACGTCTCCGGGTCATTTCGTGTTGATTCCAGCAGTTTTCTGTTCATTTGCAAGTCATGGGGAAGGAACTGCAGTAGGCGGACGCCACAGCCTCCCATGCAAACACACGGTCTGTCTCTGGGGGGGTGATGGGTAGGACATATACGGTGTGTTTTGTTTGTCTGCTGGTTTTTCTAATAGACCAGTTGATATTCATCTGGTTTGCGATCCGCCAATAAACAGGAAGGAGACGGTTACGCAGCAGAGCGGTTCGTTCGGTCCGGGACGCGTTCTTTGTTCGCGTGATCGTTCGACAGCATGTTCATCGACATAAAACATGTCGTTTCAAAGAAGAGGAAGAAAACGCTTTTATGCTCTTCCAGAAATACTGTACACCATACCGGACTCTGAGGCCGACGAGGATTTGATGATGTCTGACCTGAGTGACGACGAAGCAGACTTCATCATCCTGGATTCATCGATGGACGGGTATGTGATATTATTATTATTATTATTATTATTATTATTGATGTATTTATATATTTGGTGTCTAATGTTTAGAACAGTGGAAATGTACCAGCTAGCATAAAACGTTACATTTAGTCATGACCATAACATCCTGATTCATCTGTCTTGTTTCTTTAGGGAGGAGGACGATGACGATGAGGAGGAGGATGAGGAGGAGGAGGACTATGATGATGATTACACACCAGGCCCATCCACCAAGTTATCAAGTCTAACAAAGCGCCGTCAAAGTGGGTCTACGACTCTGAGCGAGGGGGAGGAACATCGGTGGCGTGGCCGAGAGGAGAAAGACCTACAACCACCGAAACTGGATTTCCGGCCCGTCAGGGAGCCCGGCCCCACCTTTGACACCACCGCCTCGTGGTCTCCTCTCTCACTGTTCCAGCTGTTCTTTAGCTCCTCTGTCGTTCGCACCATCATCGCAAACACAAACGCGAATGCTGTCAAGAGGCAGCGCGCTGGATTGAAGTTTAGTTGGAAACCTCTGACCGTGAGCGACTTCTATACGTTCCTGTCTATTATCATCTTCTCTGGGCTTGTGAAAGTGCACTGTAGAGCCGACTACTGGAAAAAGGAATGGCCATATAACTTTAGATTCCCCGGCGACACGATGACACGCGATCGCTTTGAATCCATCTTGTGGTCGCTGCACTTGAGCAACCCAGCAGAGGACGAAGCCAACGAGCGGAAAAGGAACACGGCCGAGTACGACAGGCTATTCAAGATCAAGCCTCTGTACACGGAGATGGTGAACGCCTGCAAAGCACACTTCCAGCCTTACCGCAACATTGCGATTGATGAAAGGATGGTGCGGTCCAAGGCTCGCATCAGTATAAAGCAGTATAATAAGGCAAAGCCCACAAAGTGGGGGTACAAAATATTTGTGCTGGCCGACTCCTCGACTGCCTACACGTGGAACTTCTTTGTGTATGAGGGGAAGAACGTGCACGTCCCAGGCCAGGGTTTGAGCTGCACGTCTGTCATGGACCTCATGGATTTCCTTCTCCTCGGTCGGGGCTACACGCTCTTTGTTGACCATTTTTATTCCAGCCCCGCCCTCTTTGAGGAACTGCTCAGACAGAAGACGGGCGCCTGTGGGACCATCAGAAAGAATCAAAGGGGCTTTCCAATGACCAAACTGAACGAACTGCCCAAGAAGGCTGAAAGGGGAGAGATGCGCTGGATCCGGCAGAACCAACTCCTGTTTGTTAAATGGATGGACACGCGAGAGGTGAACATGTGCTCCACTGTGCACGAAGCGTTCAGCGGGCAGATGGTGAAGAGGAGAGTGAAGAAGGCTGGTGTGTGGCAAACCAAGGACGTGACCATTCCCGACTCCGTGCTGGATTACAACCGCCACATGGGAGGCGTGGATCTGTCCGATGCGCTGATCGGCTACTACAGCGTGCACCATAAGACCATGAAGTGGTACAAGACCTTTTTTTACCATTTTCTAGACATTGCTGTGGTCAACGGCTTCCTTCTCCACAAGGAGCTGTGCAAAAAGGATGATCCCACCCTGAAAAGGCAGATGACCCAGAAGCGCTTCAGGGAGCAGCTGGCTGCAGAAATGCTGGTGTTTGCCAAAGGGTCGGCACCTCCTCCTCCTACACCACCATCAACCTCCTGCATGCCTGAATACTACGGAGATGATGGGTCGCAATCCAGGAAGTACTGCCGAAGATGCTATAAGGCTGGCATCAAGAGGGTGAAGACTCCTGTGTACTGCATAAAGTGCCAGGTGCCCCTGTGCTTCACCTCCAAGAGGAACTGCTTCAAAGCCTGGCACAGCAAGTAGAAGACAGCTGTTGGTCTTTGGTTTCAAACCTAAAATCATTTAGTGATTATGTAGTGAACATTTTGTATTAGGTGGTTTTGTCTTTTTTCCCCTATATAAATCTGCTCAGTTTTGAGTCAAACTTCATTGCCTCTGTATGTTTTTCTTTCAATGGGAACATTGACTGTTACAGTTTAGAGAACAGGTGGTGCCTAAACATGCCTCCACTAAAACCTCCAACTTTGCTCTGCTGCACTTTATTAGATTCAGTTCTGGCACAGGTGATGCCTGTGTTTATGGTTTGGGCTGCACCTGCGTAACTGGGTAAATCAGTTGTTAATTAAAAGAAACAGACTTGTTGGCAATCTGGAGGAAGTGTGCAGAGAAGTGAGAAATAAATAAAATGTGCCCCTGAAAGTCTCTCAGGTTACTGAACATCATTTAAAAGTGTGTGTGTGTGTGTGTGTGGTTACACCACGAGGATGTACTCCATTCGTTTTGTCCTTTTTGGTGCAGGTGACTGAGCCGGGATGTCGGGCTCAAGAGTTTAAACGCTCTGACTTGAAATGCATTAATGATGAGTTTGGGGAAAGAAGCTTGTTTGGTTTCTATCTGCTTCATATTGTTTCTCCAGGAAGAAGCGGATTCATGATGCTGAAGCTGTTGTATAAATGTCTCTTCTATTTGCAGCAACCGCGCTGGTGTACGAGTCCGTCTCTGCAGACGGGAGGCCGGAGCAAGAAAGCAACGGGACTCAGACCCCCGACACGCCGGCCGGGCAGCAGCTGCACAACGGAGCTCTGCTGACAGAGGTGGAGGCCCTGAGCTGCAGGATGACGCCGCTGGAACTGAGCCGCTGCTCGCCGCTGCAGCTCGTTCACATGCACCATCAGCTGGGCGGCATGATGAGGAGTGTGGTGGTGGAGCTGCAGACGCGCCTCAGCCAGACGGACGGCAAACCCTGAAGACGCCGCTGCTTCTGTGGGATCGGACATCAGATCGCTGTACAGGCCTTAAAAGACTAATCTATTCCACAAAGGACTTGTACCATCCTGTGTAAGGAGGGTTTTATTGTTTTAACTCGGCCTTGTCTCAACTTTTTAATTTGTTTAAAGTGTTTTAATAAATGCTAGCAGCACTTTTTTCTTCATTTCTAGCTCGAGCTGTTGTGTAGTTTATAGGATTTTAAGAAACACTCAAAGGGAAGCACAGCCACACTTGGTAAGCTGTGCAAAGATTTTTAATCTCTGTAGCCTCGACATACTTTTCCTCTGTTGGCTCTGAAGTCTTTATCAGTTTTATTACAAATGAATGCAGAAGAAAAACATTTTCTCCCTAAATTTTGTACATAAGCTGTCACTCGATTCCTCATGTGCCTCTTCTTTTTTTTTTTTTTGGCAGATCAACTCCTCAGTGCTCTTGTTTATTTCGTAGTATTCCTTGGTTGTCTGTCTTTTCACCTTCTTAATGCATTTTTTTTTTTTTTTTTTTTTAAGTTCTGTAGATGATCGTAGACGGTCTGCACTTCAGTCTTTATTTGTGGTTTTAAATACTTCAATAAAAGACAGAATTGATAATAAATCTTAAAATAATAAACCCTTTGTTTGACTTGCATGCATCAGGAGCGGAGGTTAATACTCATACAGCCAAACGTATATTATAGAATCAGATGCTGCTGTCTGCTGGTCCATCCAGTGGTTTCAGTTCTTTTAAATCTGTCTCCAAACATCCGTCAGCTGCTCGTGTGTACGTTACAGCAACTTCTGTGTGCTGTAACACTCCTGTTCATACTGACCGTTAAGAGATTGCTTCCTCAAGTAGTTTCAGTGATGGGGAACAAAGTCCACAGTCTTTCTCATTCAAAAGTCCATCTTCGGCTGTGTGAGGTTGTCAAATCCAGTGGGTTTCTTCCAAAGTTAGTCTTTGTGTTTCACTGGAGGGATAAAAAATGGAAATCTAACGCTAAAAGGATCAACTTTTGAACTCTGTCTTCCAAAGTTGGATTTCCCCTGAGAATCCATTTAATAACTTGGTTTCAAACATTTTCAAAAGTGATAACTGCCTGTGAGCGTTTGCACAGACGTGACAGTTTATTAGCCATTTGGATTCCGCTTCTATAAACACGTAAAATGTGTATAAGTTGCTCCTGACCACAGATCTGTTGGTACATGTATTTGATCAACGTGCCGTATGGAGCTGTGAATTAAAGCTGACCGAAGCAGCGCACCCTTTAAGTGCTAAATCTGCTTGGACAAGCGGCTCTGGCCACGCCCACCAGTGACATCACAGTGCTCCGACACACCCTGAGGTACACTTTGCATCACTGCAGCAAAGGTGAGAGGTTAAACCAGTGGAGTGAAGCATGTTTCCTGCAACAGCTCTCCTCTTTTAACACAAACTAACACTCTGCTCTGAATCATGGGTTAGATTTCTAGAGTTGCAATAAGCTGCATGATTCTGTGAGGATTTCTAAAAGCACACAATGTAAATGTTAATCCAGTGATAATATAATTCAGCATGACAGAAGATGCCACTGGCTGCTTTCTGTTTGATGCTCCAGCGTGGCCTCTCAGCAGCAGCCTCCTCTTTGGCTCTGTGTGCAAGTAATTATGTGATTATTCCTGCAGCGCGCTGCCAGGGGCTGCGTTGCAGTTCCACAGTATATTCAGAGAAGTCGGACTCAGCGTGCAAGCTTTGCAGATTTGTCTGGATGATGACCAGGGAGAGAATCCGCCTCTAACAGACCTCTCCACTGCAGGACGGGAGAGCAGGAGGCAACACGGAGGTAACGGGAACATTTTCACCTCTCAAATCCAGAATTATTACAACGAATAAAACGTGGATCAGGATGAATATCTGCACATGCACTAGGTTGTGGGTTAGCACTTTTCCAAATGATTTAATTCTCTTTGACTGTCAACACTGTTTGCATGAGGACTTCAGTGGTTTAACAGTGAAATCTACAAACTAAAGAAGTGGAGTTGTGAGACTTTGTTACAGGATCAGTTGAAAAGACTTCTGTGTGATCTGTGTCCTGCAGCGCAGAACAAATAAAGATTTAGGGTTCAGCTCATTAATCAAAGCATGAACGGAGTTGTAAACCGAGCTTGTTATCGAGCATGCACATTCACCAGTGTGAGCAGCGAGAAACGATGAATTCACCTGCTGCTCGTCCAGTCGTGTTGAAGTGAGGGTTAATAAAAGAGTCGTTAACACATTAATATACATGTGAATATCCACGTTTTCTATCAAATCCTACAGATGTTTGCACTTGTGTTGTTTGAGTAGTTGCTGCAGGAGAAGAGGAGATGCTGACTCTGATGATTTTGGGATGGACTGCCTTGCTCAGCGGCCTCCAGCCGGCCGTCTCCTCTGTGACAAGCAGTAAGTACCAACATGAAACTAAGTCTAGTAGAAATCTTCCTTTATCGTGTCTCCGTCTTCTGACTGTGGACAAGAGATGTTTCTCTAGTTGGTTTGTTACTTTTTAAACTGAGCTCGGTGCATTTGGTGGTTGTAAGATTTGGGGTCCACACAGGTTTTACTTATCAGCTGAGTTTCAGCAAATATATTACATCTGTGTGTGTGTGTGTGTCTGTGTGTGTGTGTTTGTGTGTGCGTGTGTGTGCGTGCGTGCGTGTGTGTGTGTGCAGGATTTCCACCTAGCAGAGGCAGCAGGTTGTCAACCCGGACATGTGACGTCTTCATCGCTCCTCCTCCTCCTCCACCTCTGTTTCCTACAGTTAAACGCAGGGCAGAGCTGATGGTGATCACACACACACACACACACACACACACGCTGTATCAGTGTATTGAACCTCTAAAATAACTTTTCCTACACATACAGGCTTTAAATGTGAAAAGCATCAACAAACCAATTCTTAAATGTGTCCATGTGTAAAATGTGTAAATTATTAATTTAAAACTAAATCACTCACTTGTTTTTAACTCTTCAGGTCGATATAAAAGAACACATCACGGGGCCGAAGGGGGAAAAGGTACGACGGTTCTTTTTGGGACTTTAAAACAAGAAATGTGTCATTTAATTTAATGAAGCTTTTTCACACTGCTTCACTCTAACAGATAATGTTGTTATAATGCTTTATTAGCACTACTAACACACTTTAATGATGTGTTTAAAGGGCTGCAGAGGAACCAGAGGACCGCAGGTACAGAGTGACACACACACACACACACACACACACACACACACACACTAGAGATAATCGAATCGTTTCAGTCATTTTTCAACCCAAAATGATGAAACCTCTGCTGCTTCCAGCTTCTTAAACGTTTCTGACAGTAAATGACGAGTCTTTGGGTTTTGGACAGAAGACGTCACTTTGGGCTCTGGGAAATTGTGATTTGAGCATTTTTCATAATTAAGACATTTTCTAGACTAATAGATTCATCGATAATGAAAATAATCCTCAGTTGCAGCCGTAATACACATCTCACCCCATCTGTTTTTCACAGACAGAAAAGATGGATTGCGGAGCAAAAGTCTTTTCAAACAGTGTGTAATGTGTGTTTAAGGGCCGGCCTGGTGTGAAGGGACCAGAGGGAGAGCACGGGACTCAAGGAGCCATGGGACAGCCAGGTCAAAAGGTCAGCAGCTGTACATACAGCGCTCCTGCAGCTGCACAGCTCCTGTAATATCACAACATGACACTCCCCTTGCTGTGATTGGATGTTTCCACAGGGAGAGAAGGGGGACAGAGGCTGGAGGGGCCTGTATGGAGACATAGGAACTCCTGGGATGCTGAAGGTGCATCAGAGCTTTCATTCACACTTGAATGCACGCTTACCTGTGCAAAGCTAAACCTAAACAAGGACACCTTTGACCCTCGTGGTCACACTCTGCTGCGAGGAAGCAGAGGAAACACAGTACTAATGACACTGGTGTGTGTTCACAGGGCAGTAAGGGCAGAAAGGGATTCTGGGTAAGTTACACGTCTTCTTTTTTCTTTTCCACACTTCTAACAACACTGATGCCACTTATTTCTCATCTTCTTTATGTTTTTCTGTCTCAGGGTGATAAAGGTGTGAGGGGACGCAGAGGCCCGAGTGGAGAGAAGGTGAGGAAAGAACAACATCCCTTTCTTTCTTTTGCCGTTGCTGGACGTAATAATACAAACTGATGAAAGCCGTCGCTCTGTGTGTCTCCGTAGGGCGAGCGTGGCATCACTGCACCGCCAGGAGAACAGGTAGATAAACGTTAAGCTCCCGCCTGAACGACATGCATGTAAGTAAAGCTGTGAGGGTGAAGGCTGACACATGGTGCATGGTGCTCCCTGCTGTGCCAGGGCGACCCCGGCCTGAAGGGCGACGCAGGGAAGAGGGGTGATCCGGGACGCAGGGGGGAGCCTGGAGGCAGAGGATCCATGGTAGGTATATACAGATATATATTTACAGATAGAAGGGCAGGAAGTGAGCTAACATGATATCCAACTTTACAGAGACAGATATGAGTAATATCTGTGTCTGTATCCATTAAACTGTAGAGACACAGCTGCTTGTAGGTTGGGATCTTCTTGATTCTCAACCAGTGGATTAATCCTTGCACGCAGGCGTTAAAGGGATCTCGTGGACCCACAGGAGAGCCGGGTCATCCTGGTCCTGCAGGACTGCGTGGTCTGTCTGGAGATCCTGGACTCCCTGGACAAGGTGCGTGACAGCGGGAAGGTTCACGGATTAGCCAGCATGCTGACGAAAATACCACTCCAGAAGGAGAAAAGTCTCCTAAATCTGGAATGGCAAACTCTTAACTGGACGTTTGTAAATGTCCCTCTTCCCCTCCACTGTGCCGGTGCCCAGGCCTTTAAGTTTGGAGTCGCTGGTGCAACATATAAGCTGCGATTCGTACAAAAAACAAACTAACTCCAAATCAAATGTCCACTTAGGGACGAAAACAGGTCCAATGTCCAGGCAAGCAGAAGGTTTTGTGTTTTGTCTAACCCGCTAATACTCCGTCCACTTTCCTGTTAGGCTGTGTGGCAACAACTATGATCAATATCAATAGAAACAAACATAGGAAATAAATTACAATAATTACATAAAACCAATCAAACTCAGTACTATTATGGAATTATAATGACGGCATACGTGTTCGAGGCCACAGGATCTATGCGAGCTGAGATCTTATAGTTGTGTTGTGGTGAGCTGTGTGTTAATGAGCTGATTGATGATTGATCAGCTGACTGATGGCAGCTCGTGTTGTAGTGTTCGTCCTGCCGGGGCTGCAGGGAGACGCTGGAAACCGAGGTCCTGCAGCCAAATGCAACTGTTCACAGGTTCAAAGCCCAGAACGACTGTTGGACAGAGTCCAGACGGTCAGTGTTACACACACACACACACACACACACACACACACTACATGGACATCAGATTTCAATGATATCTCATGTTGGAACTAATTAAGATTCAATTAAACAAACAACTAATTAAATATCTTTTTGAGGAAGGTAATATTTTCACAAACACCATTCAATGAAACACACTTTTACAGTTTTGTAAGGTTGATCTTAAAACAGATAGTTTAGTATTTTCACATTGTAGTTAAAGTTGGGTTATAATCAACACCTGTCTGCTGGTTAAGTGTAATGCAATGAATAAATGATCATTAAATCATTGTTGTCATTAAACAACAATCACATTTCTGTGTCAGGGTTTCATATCCAGGTTAACTGTATGATTTTTGAGTTGTTTCAGTGTAAATGATTGGCAGCAGGTGGCTCCAGAGGTGTGCAGGTAACAGGTGTGACCTGACAGTGACTGAACAGCTCCCTCTTGTGGACAATCTGAAGGCTGCTGAGTTACAGAAGCCACCTCCATCAGGTGCTTCACGTAACAACGCAAGAGTTATAAACAAGTGTTTAAAGAGGCTGATCTGTGCGTCTCCAGATCTTTATAGCAGACGGAGAGAAACAGATGAGGAGGCTGCGGGTGGAGAACGTGATGGTGCTGCGGACAGACAGGAGAGCTCTGTACATCTACACCCAGTCTCAGTGGATCAACGTTCTGGTAACTGCTGCTGGAGAAACACCACATCAATACACAGACCGTTCAGATGAGTTCCTGGTGCTCTGTGAGGCTGTGTTCCTTGAGCTAAATGCTAACGTCAGCATGCTAACATGCTCCCAGTGACGGCAGCTGAGCTGGCCGGTGGGAATGTGATGAGTTTAGCGGTTAATCTCATTAAAACTGGTCATTTATAGACCAGTTTTTCTGAATTGGAAATTTTACCTGAAGGTGACGCTAGAAAGTCAGAGGATCACCAGAGTCATGAAACAAGGAAACATGCTGTCCAGTGCATGTTGAGATGTATGAGTGAAAACTCTGACAACTTAACAACTCATAATGATGAGTAATAACTTCTTAGTCTTTCTCAGCAGCACGTTGTGTGGCTCTCTGCAGCTTTAGATAAGGACGGTAATATTGTTTATCTCATCTTTGAGTTTGTAGTGGTCTTTAACAAACACCATTTCCCATGAGCTCTAGAGCTCTGGGGCTGAGGCTATTCTTTAATAACAGCAGAGATTACAACTTTACACTTTACCCTACAACACTTGATTACTACTGAATTGATTGAGAGATGCATTTTAACTGAATTACTTAATAACTAACCAAAGCTATTTGAAGGAAAATACAGTGAAGGTAACATGTTTCCAGCCAGAGGACAAGACAGGTGTTTCCTTCATTCTCCAGCTCCGTTAAACTGTAGTTAAAGAAATAAGTGGCTAAATATTTTCCCATCAGCCCGTCATGTGGTTAACCCGTCAAGCTGATATAGGAGAGACGACTGTGTCCTCTTTATCTGAGCTCTTCCTCTTTCTGTGTTCATGCTGCTTCCTGTTTGGACCAGGAGGACCGCGGACGCTGACCCCGGACGCTGACCCCGGACGCTGACCCCGGACGCTGGCCCCGGACCCTGACCCCAGACGCTGGCCTGAAGACTGTGGTTATCAGGCGTGGATGTGTTGTAACCTGGTGTGATCAGTGTTAAATAAAGGTCGGCCTGTCCTCTACAGCTCCTCCATCATCTGTTATTACTTTGTTGTAATCACACATCTCAGTGAGTCTGTGGTTCCAGCATGTTATTACATGGAAACAGTGGTGGAAGAAGTATTCAGATTACTACCACGCTGTGAAAGTAAACGTCCTGCAGGGCTCTGCAGTGAACAACGTGATGTTTGTGGATTCCTTATCCTGCTTTTACTGCTGTAGATGTTTACGGTTGAGCTCCTTTGGACTCCTTTGTATCCTGTTATGTAGTTTATTCTACAGCAATGCATCATATGTGTGTGGTGTGGTGTCCTGTGAGGACCCCGTGAACATTTTCCAGCTCATCAGTGACGAGTTCAAAGAGTTTATTTAGCTTAAGAAGAAGGAGGATTTTCTCAATCTACAGGGGAACTAATCAAACACTCATGACCAGTGGAGATACGTGGATTTCACAGGATGGGTACGAAACATTGGACTCTGCAAAGTAACTAGTAACTAAAGCTGTCAGACAAATGCGGTGGAGTAAAAAGTAAAATATTTGCCTCTGTGATGTAGTGGAGTGAAATGGAAAAACTCAAGTAAAGTACCTAAAGTTTGTACTTAGTTACATTCCAGCCCCGCATTTAAACAATCCTTAACCATAGAGTTATTTTTCATTTAATGTTTTCCTCTGGTCTTATTTAATGAATCCAGAACAAATCATTAATTTCATGTATCGCCCAGTACCTGCCGCTACTGACGCTTCCGCTATCAGTCAGTTTTTTTCAGACATTCAAAACTTATTTTCGACCTTGCAAAACTTTTTTTTACGGTTTTGAATCGTGTCAGCCATCTCATCCCATACGAGCTGCTTGATGGGAGTTTAATAAATGATTAATTAAAAGAATAACCATGAAATGTTCTTAGTTGTCGAATACTTTTCAGTCAATCGACTGATGAATCAATTCATTGTTATGGTTTTACAACAAGATGTTTAGAAGCTCTTCATAGGTCCATAAAACAGAAACTAAAGCTGTCAGATGGTTGTAAGCAGCTCCCTCTGAGATGAAGTAGACGCACACAGTCCCAGAAAGGTACCGCTGGGATTTGAACCCAGGATCTCCTGTTTACTAGACAGGCACTTTGACCAACTAAGCCACGGCATCTGGTGTTCATTTATGTTTCATGTACTCTCTCGAGATCTCTCATGTGTCCAATCTTAATAAATGAATTCAGAATGAACTCAACGTCGCTGGGTGGGCTTGAACCACCAACCTCTCGGTTAACAGCCGAGTGCGCTGGCCAATTACGCCACATAGACCTTTTTTTTTTTTCAAAAGTTCTCTCCTGAGATCTCGGGGGTTTAATCTTGCTATACGTGTTCATGAGAGCAGTCTCACGCTTTTGTTAATATCTTTCAAACAGGTACCGCTGGGATTTGAACCCAGGATCTCCTGTTTACGAGACAGGCACTTTGACCAACTAAGCCACGGCACTCGGTGTTCATTTATGGTTCATGTACTCTCTCGAGATCTCTTGTGTGTCCAATCTTACTAAATGAATTCAAAAAGAACGCAACGTCCCTGGGTGGGCTCTAACCACCAACCTCTCGGTTAACAGCCGAGCGCGCTGGCCAATTACGCTACAGAGACACTTTTTTTGTCAAGTTTTGCATAACAATAAAAAAAACAATGAGTAGAAGATCCCAAAACTAAACGAAGCAGTCTCATCCTGTTGTAAAAGACACTCCAAGTAGGGGCTTTGACCGATTGGTATTTGAAACCAGGCACTTTGACCAACTAAGCCACCGCAACCGGTGTTTGTTTATGCTTCACGTAGTCTCTTGACATCTCGTGTGTCCAATCTTACAAAATGAATTTACGAGAGCAGTCTCATAATGTTGTAAGATTAACATCTAGCAGGTACCGCTGGGATTTGAACCCAGGATCTCCTGTTTACTAGACAGGCACTTTGACCAACTAAGCCACGGCACCCGGTGTTCATTTATGGTTCA